>WBNM01043898.1:16162-27895 GCA_013399055.1 Ramphastos sulfuratus | reverse complement strand
GCTCCCTCTGGATGCCATCCTGCACCTCTGGTGCATTTACAGCACCACTCAGCTTCTGTCCAGCTTCTCCATCACCAACAGGTTGTGATTTCTAGATGACCTCCTGCAGCTCTTTGCTTTGCTTTCTGCCTTGGTGCTAACTTGAGCCCTGTGTGGCCTCTCAGTGATTGCTCAAACCAGAAGGTTTAAGGTCTGCTTCTGCTTTTTTTTTTTTTTTTTTTGTCTTCCAGCCTCCAGATGAGTACCACCTAATCTGGATCACCTCTGATCTCATTTCATTTATCATCATTGTAGGAGTTTTTATATTCCAGAAGTAAGTGGCATGGTTACAGCTCAGCTCTCCTGGCTTTTTGTGGGATGTGTATGTGTGTGTGGGGGTTTGTTTTGTTCAGAGCATGGGGTGGGGGGTTGGAGAGAGGAGCTTGATTCTCCTCAGGCACTTGGATTGCATAAGCAGGGGCAACTGTTTGTTTAAAACGTCCCTTAAGTGACTGCAAACAATAATCCCACTTCTGAGAGGTGACATTGAGTGGGATTCTGTCAGCACTTTCTGAATGGATCTCAAAAGAGTCGCTGCAGATGCCTGGTGCTGCTCATAAAGGTGTGTGGGAGAGAAACTGGAAGTGCTTTAGGGAAGGGACCTTGAGAAAGAGATCAAAATTGCTTTCAAAGAACAAAAGGAGATGTTTGGAGATTCCACCATCCTAGCCTTTGTCAAGGGTTAGGGCTGGGCTGGCCACTGAAGGAGGGGCAGATGTTCTCTGTGAATGGCTCTGCCTTCCCAAAGGGAATAAGGGAGGGAGGCTGATGGGTTGGGAAAGAAATTAAAGCAGCTTTGATGGAAATAACAACAATGAGATAGATATAAATAGATGCAAAGCAATATGGAACCCAACCCCTGATGGCAGTGATGTCACCATCACCACTGCTGCTGTGGGCAGGCACTGGAGAAATCCCAGACTGGACTCTGTGGCAGATGGGGATTGGATTCAGGAGCAGGATCTCAGAGCTGGATTCAGGAACACATGGACTGGGATTGAAGGCACAATGGACACCCTTGGGTGTTGGCTGTTGAAGAAGAGGCTTGGCTCTGCTGATCCCTCAGCTTTATCCTGAAGATGACATCCATGGGGTGGAATGCCTTGATGGTCAGCTTAGGGTCACCTGCCCTGCCTGCTCATCCCCACAGGTGCCACCTCTGACTAACTGCACACAAGATGTGGCAGTGCCCTTACTCTGAGCCTTTCTACAGCCCAACCCTTGGCAGGGACTCTCCCCATCAGCTTCTCACTGCCAGAGGCAGCCCCTGGCTGTGCAGACCTGCCCTGAGCTTCAGCAAGTGCCCTCACTGAGCAGAACCTGAGCTCAGAAGCCAAATCCCTGGACAGAACTGGTTCTGTTTCACCTCAAGCCAGGACAGTCTTCAAAAAAAGAACATCTCAGGCTCTTCTGAAACCCATTTGTTCCCACTTTGGATGAAGAAACAGAAATACTGTGATTTAGCAAATCGAATCAGTTGCTTGGTTTACTGCACACAGGAAGTGTCTCCCATCTTTCCAAGGGAGAGGGGGAGCAAGGTTTTGACAAGGGCACAGCAGGAGTCTCCCTGTTAGCCACACTCCCTGCAAGCCAACGTGGAGCAGAGCAAATTAAGAGCCTGATAAATCAGCAGGAGGTAAATCACCTTCCCAACAGCAGAGCTGGCCAAACCACCCTCCTCTTGATTATACAGGAGGGAACCAGGGTGTCCCTCCTGGTGGTGTGCCTTTCCTCCTAGAAGCTGTTTTAGCTGTCAGTGGTGACAGTGTAATAACCCTCCCTGGGAAGAAGGAAGAGCTGAGAGAGCTGTGCTGCCTTCAGGGAAGTGTCACCCTGGAATTCCACCCCCACTTCCCTTGGCTCTCTAAGCTCATCTGCTTTGGCATGCACAAATGGCTGTCTTGGAGACATCAGGGGACCCACACTTCCCTTTCTTCTCCCTGTCTGCCATGCCTTTGATTTAGGATCAGCAATTTCATTTGCTTCAGCCTCCTGAGACAGCAGTTTTGCTGCTGTGTTGTCCCAGATCATCTGCTGGTGTCATGCCTCTAGATCACTACCCAAGTGCTTTTGCCATCTTACTGCAGGCTGTTGCTTCTGCCAGCACAACCACAGAATCCTGGGGGGCAGCAGGAAAAGTGTGGCCAGCAGGACTAGGAAGGTCCTGATCCCCCTCTGCTCTGCCCTGCTGAGACCACAGCTGCAGTACTGTGTCCACTTTGGGGCTCCCCAGGTCAGGAGAGACAGGGACCTGCTGCAGAGAGTCCAGCAGAGAGCCACGAGGGGCAGTGGGGGACTTGAACATCTCCCCTGTGGAGAGAGCCTGAGAGCCCTGGGGCTGTTCAGTCTGGAGCAGAGAAGGCTGAGAGGAGATCTGAGCAATGTCTGTCCCTAGCTGAGGGGTGGGTGTCAAGTGGAGGGGGCCAAGCTCTTTTGGGGGGTGCCCAGCAATAAGCCAAGCAGCAATGGATGCAAAGTGGCACAGAGAAGGTTTCAGCTGCACAGGAGGAGCAACTTGTTTGGTGTGAGGNAGGAGATGAACATGTTTCTGAGAAGCCTTGTGATCTGAGTTGTGGCTGATTAAACCTCTCCTCCAGAAGGTCACTATGGCTGCAGGGTCTGGAGGCTTCCTCCACTCTGTCAGATACAGAAACACATGGAGGAGTCTGGAGGCAGGCACTGACCTTTTCCAGCTTGGAGCCTTCAATACAGGAAGGTCATGGATCTGGTGGAGCAGGTCCAGAGGAGAGCCAGGAAAATGATCAGGGGTTGGAGCAGCTCTGCTAAGAGGACAGGCTGAGGGAGCTGGGGGTGTGCAGCCTGCAGAAGAGAAGGCTCCAGGGAGACCTAATTGCAGCCTGCCAGGAGCTGAAGGGGGCTCCAAGAAGGCTGCAGAGAGACTGTTTGCAAAGGCCTGCAGGGACAGGATGAGGGCAATGGCTTCAAAGCAGAGCAGAGCAGCTTGAGATTGGATGTGAGGAACAAGTTCTGCACCAGGAGGGTGCTGGAACACTGCAACAGGTTGCCCAGGGAGGTGGTTGAGGCCCCATCCTTGGAGATATTGAAGGTGAGGCTGGACAGGGCTGTGGGCAACCTGATCTAGTTGAGGATGTCCCTGCTGAGTGCAGAGGGGCTTGGACTGGATGAGCTTTGGAGGTCCCTTCCAACCCAGCCCATGCTATGGGTCTGTGAGTCTCTCTGAAGGGCAGAACTTCAAGGCCAAGGTGCTGAGATGCTGCAGCCTTTCACATCCTCTCCCAAAGTCCATCTCAGAAGGCTTTCCTGAATCAGACCCAAGAGACTACAGCTGAAGGCACTAAACTGCTGCCACCAGCTGAAGGCAGGATCCAGAGCAGAGTCAGAAGTCACAATGCCATGGACTTTGCAACAGCTGGACTCTTTCCCTCTGCACAGACTCAATTTCTTCCACTTTGAAAGAGCAGAAGTAGGGCAGGAAGAAGGAGGAAAGCATCAGTGCAGGGCTTCTCTTCTACCCTCAGCCCAAGTGTGATACAGGTGAGGAGAGCTGGAAACTGCCACCAGCTTTCTCCAGGGTCCATCAGCCTGGAGCACTGAGCTCCCTGCCCTCCTTCTGCACCTCACATGGAAATGCCAGTTGCTCAGAGAGCTCTAGCCAGGGGAGATCCATCATGGGAAGACCAAATATCTTCTTCTGGACCTCAACCCCAAGTCAGTAAAGGGAAGAAGGCAGAAGAAGTCTAGTACCAGAACCTGGACTGCCTGCAGCAAAGGGCTTGCTTTTTCCAAAAGCCTCGTGCAGCAGAGATCCATTTCCCTACCATTCCAGTTTCTCCTCCACATGAAAGCTGAGGATGAAGATCACAGCAGAGTTGCCCAGCTGCTACCTGCTGATGTGGTTCAGCTCCAGGAAATGAGGCTTGCCATTTGGCCTTCATGGTTTGGGGCTTTTGCTNGGTGGGTGGGTGGGAGCTTCAATGTGCTGTCTTCTCTCCTGTGCATGACTCCTCTGTAGCCATGGGTAGGGCTTGCTCCTGCTGTTCTGCTCCAGCCCTGGGGACAGGATGGTGGCAGCCTCTCCAGAGGGGGAAATACCAACTGTGATGACCTCTTAACTGATCTCTTATTGCCTCCTTTGCCTTGTTTGTTTTCTTACTGCTCTGACTGTTGTGCATGTTCCTCCTCTTTCTCTCTCTGCTGCATTCTGGCATCTCACAGCTATCACATGATCAGGTAATTCTGGTGCTTTCCTCCTCTTTCTCTTTTTTTTTTTTTTTTTTTTTTTTTGGTTTGTTGGTTTGTTTTTTTTTTCATTCAACCTTCCTTTCTCTCTCTTTCTTTCTCCCTCTCTGCTATGGCTTCACTGCAGATGGACAGGGCAGGGTGCAGCTTATCGTGATGCTTCCAAACATCTGGCTTCACATGGGTGGGGGAGACCACAAGGGTCTGAACATTGCATAGTCCATAGTCATGAGCACCACAGGAGCTGGCAGATGTTTTGAAGGCAATCTGATGACCTGTCACAGTGGCCCAAGCCACTGCCTTTTAAAACAGCCCTATTCTGAGGCCCTGGAGCAGGCTGTAATTGGGAAATTCCCAGTGGATGTAATCCTTTCTCCCTGGAAAAAAAAGCATCCCATGCAAAATATCCCTTCTTTCTTGGCTTTTTGAGGCCAAGCTCTTCCAATCTGGCCAGTTCTAGAGGCAATAATATAGCCCTGGGGATGAATTCTTAAGTCTAAGAGCTGGGAAGCTTTGGCTCATCCATTAGAGCCTGGCATCTTTCAGGACTCTCGAGCTCAGGATCTTTCAGGAGTCTCTTCCCAGTAAAACTGGGAGTGCATTGCACCAGGGAAAAGAGTGAGCCTGGCCTGCTGGATTGGAAGTGCCATCAATTGGAAACTCAGGTGGCTCCTGGTTTGGGCTGTTTCCTCCCCAGACATTCCCACCCCCTTGGAGGGCAGTGCTGTCCCTCGTCTGCAGTAAAGCCTTCGCCGCGTCCACGCTTGGACCACACTCTTCAGGCCTTACCTTCTCCATCCCTTCTGCTGTGTGCCATGGGGTGGTACCTCTGAGGACTTGGCTACTCCCTCTCTGTGCTTCTCTGCCTTGGGGGGGCAGTGGGGGGCAGGGTTGGCCAACTGCAAGTGTTGCCTGCTCCCAGAGGTACCTTGGATTTGCAGCACTGCATCTTCACAGCATCTCCTGGCTGCGGGGCCAGGCTGAGCCCTTCTCATGGGCACAAGGAGGTTGGGTGTCCTCCCCTGCTTGCCTTCCTCCTCACCCCTTGGCTTGTGGATAAGGAGAAGACAGGCATGGAGGAGCTGGGCAGGCTTTAGGCAAGAGTGGCTGCAGGATGGGCACTCTGGTGGTGGCTCGCTTGGCTCTCTGCTCACTCCATCTCCTCGCCTCAGTGCCAACCAACCCCCCCCTCCTTTTTGCTCCTCGCCCTGCTCCTCCGCCATCCCCCTCGCCCTCTCATTCAGCATCTCCCCCACCACACCCCCTCCCCCAAAGGGTCCAGTGGTGGCCCTAACACGGTGTATGCTGTCTCTGTGTTGTTGTCCCAGTATTTTTTAGTCTGTTCCCACCCCGTGTCCGTCTGGTCTGCTTTGATGCCAACCTCCCAGAACGAGACCTACCTGCTGTCTGGCTCTGGCCTTTTTGCACGCCGCTCTCCTAAACGTGGCCCATCACAGCAGAGCCCAAGGGGGTAGGAGAGGTGCTCTTTTTCTACTAAGCTTTCTGCAGACCCAAAGGCTGCTCGAGCAAGGCAGAAAGGGTTCTGTGTTGGTGGTGGAGTTGCGTCGTGGTGGCTCACATAAGAGGGGATTTCAACTTCCTGGGCCCTCCCCCTTCCCCCAATCCAAGAAGGAGCACCGAGAACCCCCCCCTGAAGGGGGCCTACAGGAAGGGTGGGGAGGGACTATTTATAAGATCTTGCAATGACAGCACGAGGGGCAATGGGTTTGAACTGGCAGAGGGAAGATTTAGACTGGATGTTAGGAGGAAGTTCTTTGCAGTGAGGGTGGTGAGGCACTGGAACAGGTTGCCCAGGGAGGTTGTGGCTGCTCCCTCTCTGGAGGTGTTCAAGACCAGGTTGGATGAGGCCTTGAGTGACCTGTGCTAGTGGGAGGTGTCCCTGCCTATGGCAGGGGGTTGGAACTGGATGATCCTTGAGGTCTCCTTCCAACNGTGGAGTCTCCCTCTCTGGACATATTGCAGACCTGCCTGGATGTGTTCCTGTGTGATCTGGTGTAGGTGACAGGACAAGGAGGAATGGATTTAAACTGGCAGAGGGGAGATTTGAACTGGATGTTAGGAAGGAGTTCTTTGCAGTGAGGGTGGTGAGACACTGGCACAGGTTGCCCATGGAGGTGTTCAGGACCAGGCTGGATGAGGCCTTGAGTGACCTGTTCTAGTGGGAGGTGTCCCTGCGTATGGCAGGGGGTTGGAACTGGATGAGCTTTGAGGTCCCTTCCAACCTAAACCATTCTATGATCCTGTGGCAGGGGGGTTGAAACTGGATGAGCTTTGGAGGTCCCTTCCAGCCCCTGACATTCTGTGATTCATTCTGTGGTTCTGTATTTCCATGTAGCCCTGAAAAATGGACCCACCCTCTCCCAGTTGGCTCAGTGCAGCCCTGTGAGAGGGAGTCATTGGCCTCTTGTGTGTATTTAGCCACCTTGGGTCTGACCACAACCACTGTGTGAGGTGGGGAGCAGACAGCAGTGGTCATTCCCCTCAACAGGATGAGGAAATTGCTTGGACCCTGCAACCTTTTGAGGCTGGGCTCTCTGTGGCTCAAAACAACCCATGGCCTCCACAGGACATCTAGGACTTGTGAGCAAGAGTTCATCATGGACGAACCTTTGAGCAGCCTGGTGGGAGGTGTCCTTGCCCAGGGCAGGGGGGTTGGAACTGGATGAGCTTTAAGATCCCTTCCATCTCAAGCCATGCTATGATCCTGTGCCCTTTAGCCACTCACTCAGCCAAACGTGGTGTTGGTAATTCTGATGGTGGCAAAGGAGAGACTTGTGGCAGTGTGGTTTGGTGCTGATTAGAGCTGAAGGTGAAGTCTTCTCCTCTAAGATCCTCTGCACTTGTAACCAGGTTGACCTTAAGTGGGATCTCTCTGCATGGGACAGAGAAATGGTGGCCTCCCAGCTCAGAAGGGCTCAGCTTAGATGATGATTGATGATGATGCTGATGACAGAAAGCTTTTTATACTTGAATGTCTTTACCTCCTCATCCTTCCTCTGTGTTGCTTCTCTCCATGGGGCTGTGAGTTGTGTTGTGTTGCCATCCCACCCCTTCCTTCCCCCCCTTCATCCATACCCCAGCCAAAGCCTGATGGTGCAGGGTCACCCACTGGGATTTGGGAAGGGGATAGGGGAAAAAAAACCACCAAGCCTGTGGAAGCAGCTCCAGCTCTTTTGTGGGTGTTGCTGTGTTAGACCCAGGCTGAAGATGCCTGGAGCTTCTCCAATCCTTTGCTCCCCGAGGCTGGGGAGGGGGTTGGAAATGTAACAAGAGGGTGATTGTCACCTTAAAAACTAAGATTAAAAACTCAACGACAACAAAACGTGTTTGGAGAGAAGGGAAATCTGTACCGAAATCCCCTTTTCTTGCCTGTGGAAACCACTAGATGGTGCCAGCAGAGCAGAAACCCTATCATACGACCCCATCCCTGCTGTTCTCCCTCCGACAGCTTTACAGCATCCCTGGTTCCAGCCAGGAGAAGGGGATTTGCTTGAAAGCCTTTCTCCGTGGTTAGGAGGTAGGATGATGACCATGGAAATGATCAGGGGGTCGGAGCAGCTCTGCTAGGAGGACAGGCTGAGGGAGCTGGGAGTGCCCAACCTGGAGAGGAGAAGGCTCTGGGAAGACTTAATAGCAGCCTGCCAGGAGCTGAAGTTTNGGGAGGTGGTTGAGGCCCCATCCCAGGAGATATTGAAAGTGAGGCTGGACAGGGCTGTGGGCAACCTGATGTAGTTGAGGATGTCCCTGCTGAGTGCAGAGGGGCTTGGACTGGCTGAGCTTTGGAGGTCCCTTCCAACCCAGCCCATTCTGTGAATCAGTGAGGTGTTGGCTGTGGAAGCAGAATCCCTTTGCAATGGGATCTTGAGTACAGCTGCTTTTGTCTGAAGCCACCAAGTCCTGTTCCCCCCTATTTCAGCACCACTTTGACTTCCAATGCCAGCATCTCTGCAGCTGAAGGTCTGCCCACATGGGTGCTCTGAGGCTGAGGAACAGCCTTAAGATCAGCATCCCCCTTGAACCCCTTCTGTTGCTTATGGCTGTGGTGTGTTATTGGTTGCACCTGGCCTTAAAGGTCTTTTCCAACCTCAATAATTGGATGCTTACTAACCTCAGTAATTTCCTTTCCATGCATTCATTACTGAAGATAAAAGTTTGGCTAATTTTCAGCTGAGCCAAGTTCCTATCAGCCTCGTGCTGCTCCTGTGGTGTTCCCTCAAGGCTGAAAAGGTGGAGGGCTTGTGTAGAAACATTTGAGTCAAGGCCTGGTGTTTGGGAAGGAAAGTCATGGTCAGGGGATCCCCATGTGACAGCTGCCTGTGTGGGGCCAGTGGCTCTGCTGCATCTCAGGTTTGAGACCTTAAATTGGCTTGGAGAGAGCCTCTCAGTGAGGATAAGCTTCTGGCTTCTTTGTTTGGCTTGGCCTCTCCTTCTGTCCCCTCTTTCCAACCCTCAGAGTCCCAGCAGCCCTACCTCCTTTAGGCAGCTGGGTAGGTGAGGTGCTAGGGGCTTGGGGCATCTGCTGCCCTTGGAGTCATCAGTGGAATTAGGATGCTCAAGGTGGTTAAGGGTGACCTGTTTGTAGCCCTCTGAGCTAACATCCTCATCCCTCAACATCCTTCTACCATGCATCAGATGCGAGGGAGTGAAGGTGTGAGGGCCTCTCAGGGGCCTTGCTGGTCTCCAAACAGCTGGTGGCTGCTACCAGGAGTGGTGAGAGCAGCCTCTGACACCCTGCTCTTGCCTTGCAGGTGGCGCCTAGGGAGCATCAGGACCTACAACCCGGAGCAGATCATGCTCAGCGCTGCTGTGCGCCGCTCCAGCCGCGATGTCAAGATCATGAAGGAGAAGCTCATCTTCTCAGGTATGGCTGGGGCTGGGCAGGCTTGGCTTCAGCACTCAGCTCTCACCCTGCTCTCTGCTGAGGGAGGAGGTGCTCTTCACACAGGTGTCATTACTGAGCACTGGAACAGGCTGCCCAGGGGGGTTGTGGAGTCTTCCTTTCTGGAGAGGTTCAAGAACCGTCTGGGTGCATTCCAGTGAGATGTGCTCTGGGTGATCCTGTTCTGGCAGGGGGGCTGCACCAGATGAGCTTTTGAGGTCCCTTCCAGCCCCTGACATTATCACAGTATCAGCAAGGTTGGAAGAGACCTCAAAGATCATCAAGTCCCACCCATTACCACAGACCTCGAGACTAGACCATAGCACCAAGTGCCACGTCCAAACCTGCCTTGAACACCTGCAGGGACAGTGACTCCACCACCTCCCTGGGCAGCCCATTCCAGGGGGGAATGACTCTCTCAGTGAAGAACTTTCTGTGATTCTGTCTGCTGGTGACCTCAGTGCCAGGCAAGGATATGGAACAGAGCAGCCTGAGTGCACTCACAGAGCACCTACAGGATGGCCCAGGCATCAGACTCCACCAGCGTGGATTTAGGAGGGGCAGGTCCTGCCTGACCAACCTGATCTCTCTTTATGACCAACTGACTGCCTGGTGGGTGTGGGAAAGGCTGTGGATGTAGCCCACCTGGATTGGGAGTTGGGGCTGTTCAGTCTGGAGAGGAGAAGGCTCCAAGGAGACCTTATTGCAACAATTCAGTATCTGAAGGGAGCTACAAGAAAGCTGGAGAGGGACTTTTTAGGGTGTCAGGTGTCAGGACTGGGTGGGGGGGATGGACAAAGCTAGAAATGGGGAGATTCAGACTGGATGTTAGGAAGAAGTTCTTCAGCATGAGGGTGCTGAGAGCCTGGCACAGGTTGCCCAGGGAGGTGGTGGAAGCCTCACCCCTGGAGGTGTTTAAGTCCAGGCTGGATGTGGCTGTGGCTGTGAGCAACCTGCTCTAGTGTGAGGTGTCCTTGCCCATGGCAGGGAGGTTGGAGCTGGATGATCCTTGTGGTCCCTTCCAACCCTCACTGATTCTGTGGTTCTCTGACTTCAGCAAAGCTTTGACACTGCCTGCCATAGCAAAATCCTGGCAGAGCTGGCAGCCCCTGGCTTGGACAGGGGCACTCTGTGCTGGGTGGAGAACTGGCTGGATGGCAGGGCCAATGGTGGTGAATGGTGCCGCATCATTAGTGGTGTTAGTTAATTGTGTTTAATATCTCCACTGATGATCTGGACAAGGGAATTGAGTCACCATCAGTTAAGTCTGCAGGTGACACCAAGCTGGGAGCAAGAGTGGAACTGTGGGAGGGCAGGAGGGCTCTGCAGAGGGACCTGGGCAGGCTGGACAGGTGGGCACAGTCCAGTGCCAGGAGTTTTAACAAATCCAAGTGCCAGGTTCTGCTCTTTGGCCACAACAACCCCAAGCAGTGCTGCAGGCTGGGGACAGAGGGGCTGGAGAGCAGCCAGGCAGAGAGGGATCTGGTGGTGCTGGTAGAGAGTAGCCGAAGATGAGGCAGCAGTGTGCCCAGGTGGGCAGGAGAGCCAATGGCATCCTGGCCTGGATCAGGGACAGTGTGGCCAGCAGGAGCAGGGAGGTTATTCTGCCTCTGTGCTCAGCACTGCTCAGACCACAACTTGAGTGCTGTGTCCAGTTCTGGGCACTCAGTTGAAGAAAGATGTTGAGATGCAGAAGGTGCCCAGAGAAGGGCAGCAAGGCTGGTGAGGGGGCTGGAGCACAGCCCTGTGAGGAGAGGCTGAGGGAGCTGGGGGTGTGCAGCCTGCACAAGAGGAGGCTCAGGGCAGACCTCATTGCTCTCTGCAGCTACTTGAAGGGAGGCTGTGGCCAGGTGGGGTTGGGCTCTGCTGCCAGGCACCAGGAACAGAATAAGAGGACACAGCCTCAAGCTGTGCCAGGGCAGGTTCAGGCTGGATGTTAGGCAGAAGTTCTTGGCAGGAAGAGTGATTGGCATTGGAATGGGCTGCCCAGGGAGGTGGTGGAGTGCCCATCCCTGGAGGTGTTTGAGGAGGCTGGAGGAGGCACTTAGTGCCAGTATTTAGTTAATTAGAAGGTGTTAGGTGATAGGTTGGACTCGATGATCCCTAGAGGTCTTTTCCAACCTGGTTAATTCCTTGACTCTGTGGCCTTTCTCTGCACGCACACCCCTGGACTTGGCCCCCTCCCTGTGACCATGTCCCTTGCTTTTTGCCTGCTCCCCCAGAGCTCAACAACGGCGTGGAGGCCCCGGACGAGCTGTCCCTCTGCTCCGAGAACGGCTACGCCAACGAGATGGTGCCCCCCGGGCAGCACAGCCACTCCAAGCTGCGGATGGACTGAGGGCTCTGCCGAACACCCTGCCCTGGGGCAGCCCCTCCCTCCCAGAGCCTTTTGCTCCAGCAGGCAGAGCCCTGCTCTACTGCATCACCCAGCCATGGGGAACCTCTGAGGAACTGCTGCTTGGGGAACCTCTGAGGAACTGCTGCTTGGGCAGAGACCACACACACCCCCCACACACTTTCCCATACCCCATGGCTAGCTGCTCCACCTCCCTGGTTGTGAGGTTGGGGGTGGG
>WBNM01043898.1:0-16062 GCA_013399055.1 Ramphastos sulfuratus | reverse complement strand
TTTTTTTTTTTTTTTTTTGAGTGTAATTTGTTTGTTGGTTTTGTTTTTTTGTTGGTTGGTTGTTGGTTTGGTTTTTTTTTCAGGGCATGAGTGGAAATACTGTGTTCATTAAATCCTCAACCTTATGGCTGAAGTTACTTGAATCTTGATGTGACAAGTCCCCTTGGTAGGGGTGGGGGATGTGTCCTGGGAAAAACACCTTGGATGTGTCTCTCTTTTATCCCCCTTGCCCTGCTCCTCTCCTTCCCTAGGTGTAGCTGAACGTTGTGATGTTCTTGTGAAGTGCTGTTTTTGTTATGGGTTGGGGTTTTTTTTTTTGGTTGGTTGGTTTTGTTTCCCTCCCTTTGCCTCTCTCCTGTTTTAGCTTGAAGGCAAGAGGAGGTCCTTTGGAGGAGAGAAGCATTCCTGGGAGGGAAGATAGCACTGAGGTTCAGAGCCAGGGGAGGGGTTGCACTGGCTCAGTCCCCTGGGAACCTTCTCCCTGTGTCCCATCCTCCTTCCCCAAAGCCTGGATGCTCTTGGGGAATGACCTTCTTGAAACTGTTCTGCCACAGCCTTGAGGGCAAATCATGAGTCTTGGCTCCTGGTTGAGCTCTGCTGGCAGCAATGCTTTGATTCTTGATCTTTTTTTTGCCCCCCTTTTTTGCATTCTTTCTATCTTCTCCCTGAGCTGGGCTCTGTCAGGAGCCTGGGTGGCATCAGCACTCAGATCTGGCACTAGTGGCATTTGGAGTCACTCCTTCCTTCCCTGCCCTTGCACCCATAGAAGAAGAGGAGGAGATGGTGGTGCAGAGTGGACTCCCCGCCCCCCCCCCCCGAGCTGAGCAGATGCCCACAGGTGAAGGAGCTGTGAATGGTTTGGAAGGTGAAGCAGCCCTGGGGTGCAATTCAGTCCTGCAAGGAGACCTTTCCTCCCTGCTTTAGAAGCAGGATCTTTGAAGCTGCATGTTCCTGCCCTCCAAAGGGGTGATGGTCTTGCAGCTGCTGCTGGAAGGGGTCATGAAGGGGAGAGGTCTCCTCAGCATGTTTCCACTGCAAAAGGCTTTACACCAAACCCCTACACCAGAGGTACAAAATTCAGACACCCAGTAGGTGACAGCATTTTTTCCCCACCCTGAAGCAGCTCACAGCCTGCCCAAGGGCAGTCTCAGCTCTCTGCTCTTGGCCTTGTGGAGAGGAGCTCAGTTTTGGGTTGCTTTGCTGTTCACACAGAGCTAGTTCCCAGGGCAGCCGAAGCCAGCTGGAAGGCTGCTGGAGCTGTGAATGGTTCTTGGCTCAGTCCCTGAGACCTTCTGGTGTGTGCTGGGTCACTTCCTGGCTGGATCTTGGTGGACACAAGGTGCAGTGTGAGAAATCCCACTGGGGTCGAGCTTCCTTTGAAGCTTGGAGTGCGCTGCCTTGGAAAAGTGATGGGAGCAGCAAAGCTGTTTCCTGTGGGAGGGAATGGGAGCTGAGACTGAGTCTTGGGGTGCTGGCCAAACTGGGTTGCAGAGCCTGTGAGCAGCTGGGAGAAGCCCACTTGCAGAGGAGGAGGAGGAGGAGAAGGTCTGTGGGGATGCTGATGTGCACTGCACACAAAGCAGGCTTGGGACGGGCAGAAATGAGCTACAACTGAAGCATCTCTGAGCAGTTTGTTCTTTGGGGCAGCACTGAAACTGCTCCTCTTATTTTTTTTTTCCTTTTTTTCTTTAAGTTGTACTCCAGTGGCATTTTGAACCCCAAAATCACAGGCTCACAGGATGTTAGGGGTTGGAAGTGACCTCCAGAGACCATCCAGTCCAACCCCCCTGACAGAGCAGGACCAGAGAATCCAGCTCAGGTCACACAAGAACACATCCAGACAGGGCTGGAAAGTCTCCAGGGAAGGAGACTCCTAAACCTCTCTGGGCAGCCTGCTCCAGGGCTCTGGGACCCTCACAGTAAAGTTCTTCCTCATGCTGTAGCTTCCATCCCTTGCCCCTTGTCCTGTCACAGAGCACAAGTGAGCAAAGCCTGTCCCTGTCCCTTCCTCCCTGACCCCCAGCCCTCAGATATGTATAGACATTGACCAGATCCCCTCTCAGCCTTCTCCTCTGCACCCTAACCAGCCCCAGGTCCCTCAGCCTTTCCTCACAGGGCACTGCTCCAGCCCCTCTTAACCATCCTTGTAGCCCTCCCTTGCACTCTCTCCAGCAGATCCCTGTCCCTCTTGAACTGGGGAGCCCAGAACTGGATGCAGTATTCCAGGTGTGGCCTCACTACGGCAGAACAGAGAGTCTGTGTGTGTGGGGCTTAGTGTAAGAACTGGGGGCAAAAGTGGCCAACTTGGCCACATAAAAGAAAAATTCTGCCATTGATAACAAAAATCTGAATGATTGTGCTTTGAGAAGCACCTCCTGAGCAGTGCAAAGCAAGATTATGTATTACTGGCAAAAGAAGGGGCAAGGACAACCTCCACTCCTTATTGGAGGCAGAGGGGAATAGAGTAACAAGATGAGGCAGAGGTACTTAGCACCTTCTTAGCACCCCTTCAAGAGTGGGACAGGTTGTCTCCAGGACAAGTGGCCTCCTGAACTGACAGCTGGAGCCAGGGACCAGTATAGTCCCCCAGTAAGCCAGGAGGAAGCAGTAAGGGACCTGCTGAGCCCCTTGGATCCTCACAAGTCCATGGGACCAGATGGGATCCATCCTAGGGTGCTGAGAGAGCTGCAGATGAGCTGGCCAAGATGCTCTCCATCATTTATCAACAGACCTGGCTCACTGGAGAGGTCCCTGAAGACTGGAAGCTGGCCAGTGTGATGCCCATCCACAAGAAGGGCTGGAAGGAGGAACCAGGAAATTCCAGACCTGTCAGCCTGACCTCAGTGCCAGGCAAGGTTATGGAACAGATCATCCTGAGTGCCATCACACAGCACCTACAGGATGGCCAAGGGATCAGGCCCAGCCAGCATGGGTTTAGGAAGGGCAGGTCCTGCCTGACCAACCTGATCTCCTTTTATGCTCAGGTTACCCTCCTGGTGAGTGCAGGGCAGGCTGTGGATGGAGTCTGCCTGGACTGCAGCAAAGCCTTTGGCACCCTCTGCCACAACAAGCTCCTGGCACAGCTGGCAGCTCCTGGCTTGGACAGATTCACTCTGATATGGGTCAAGAACTGGCTGGAGGGCTGGGCCCAGAGAGTGGTGGTGAATGGTGCCACATCCAGCTGGCAGCTGGCACCAGTGGTGTGCCCCAGGGATCAGTGCTGGGCCCAGTCCTGTTCAATATCTTTATTGATGATCTGGACCAGGGGATTGAGTCCAGCATCAGTAAGTTTGCAGATGACACCAAGTTAGGAGCAGGTGTGGATCTGTTGGAGGGTAGGAGGGCTCTGCAGAGGGACCTGGGCAGGCTGGATGGGTGGGCAGAGGCCAATGGGATGAGATTGAACAAGGCTAAGTGCAGGGTTCTACACTTTGGCCACAACAACCCCAAGCAGTGCTCCAGGCTGGGGACAGAGTGGTTGAGAGCAGCCAGGCAGAGAGGGACCTGGGGGTGCTGGGAGAGAGTAGCTGAAGATGAGGCAGCAGTGTGCCCAGGTGGGCAGCAGAGCCAATGGCATCCTGGCCTGGATCAGGAGCAGTGTGGCCAGCAGGAGCAGGGAGGTTCTTCTGCCCCTGTGCTCAGCACTGCTCAGGCCACACCTTGAGTCCTGTGTCCAGTTCTGGGCCCCTCAATTCAAGAGAGATGTTGAGGTGCTGGAAGGTGTCCAGAGAAGGGCAGCAAGGCTGGTGAGGGGCCTGGAGCACAGCCCTGTGAGGAGAGGCTGAGGGAGCTGGGGGTGTGCAGCCTGCAGAAGAGGAGGCTCAGGACAGACCTCATTGCTCTCTGCAGCTACCTGAAAGGAGGTTGTGGCCAGGTGGGGTTGGGCTCTTCTGCCAGGCACCCAGCAACAGAATGAGGGGACACAGCCTCAAGCTGTGCCAGGAGAGGTCTGGGCTGGATGCTAGGAGGAAGTTCTTGACAGAGAGAGTGATTGGCATTGGAATGGGCTGCCCAGGGAGATGGTGGAGTCACCATCCCTGGAGGTGTTCAAGCAAAGCCTGGATGGGGCACTTAGTGCCATGGTCTGGTTGATTGGCTAGGGCTGGGTGATAGGTTGGGCTGGATGAGCTTGGAGGTCTCTTCTGAGATTTCTGAGATCAGAAACCTGGCTGATTCTGTGACTCTATGATTCTGTGAGTCTATGATTCTGTGACTCTATGACTCTATGATTCTATGACTCTATGATTTAATGTTAATTTGCCTCTACCCTGGGTTTTTATGAATGCAAGCAGAAGACCTTGGTCCATGCTGCCTCTGACCTCNATGAGCTTGGAGGTCTCTTCTGAGATTTCTGAGATCAGAAACCTGGCTGATTCTGTGACTCTATGATTCTGTGAGTCTATGATTCTGTGACTCTATGACTCTATGATTCTATGACTCTATGATTTAATGTTAATTTGCCTCTACCCTGGGTTTTTATGAATGCAAGCAGAAGACCTTGGTCCATGCTGCCTCTGACCTCCTTCTCTATGGTACTCTCTCAAGTCTGTGGTTTGGTTTGCTTTGTCCTGCAGAATTTGGAAAGCTTTTTGCAATGGTTTTGAAGGCTTTTGGAGAACAAAGTTTCTCATTCCTTTGCTGTGGTGCTGTAATGAAAGGTTCCTGGTGGATTGTGATTGCCAAGGTCCAAAGATGTCTTTGAAAGCTCAGCATCTGTTGCTAATCACCTGCATGATCCCTTCTTTTCTGACCTTGGGGATGGCTTTATGGCAAGGCCAAGTGCTTGGATGGCTCAGAAGTGGTTGAAAACAACCTAGCAATGAGTTCTTGTCACCACCCACCACCCTTCTTTTCTTTTTTTCCCCTTTCCTTTTCTTTCCTTCTTTTTTTTTTTTTTTTTTTTTTTCTAGTGTTNTTTTTTTTTTTTTCCCAGTGAAATAAGACCCAAATGGATGCCTGATGCACTGTTACCCTTTATCCTCCTGGATATTTCCTACTTCTCTTTTTTTTTTTCAAAGGCTGAAAAAAGAGTGACAACAGACCTAGACCACAATAAACTCTGCAATGCTCTGTGAAATAAAACTCTCAGTATTGCCCCTGCCCACCTGTGATGTTGTGCTGTGTTCTGGGGGTGATCTTCTCCCTCTGTCTCTCTCCTTTTATTTGTTTTCTTTTCATGTTTCAATGGAGGGAGATGGTGTGACCCTGGGGAGCTTTGGAGATGTGTTCTCCTTCAGAGCCCTGCCACTGTGCTGCTCATCTCCTCTTGATGACACTGAGTGGTGTGGGTGACCAGCCTGAGGGGTGGGATGCCATCCAGAGGGACCTGGGTGAGCTGGAGAAGTGGGCGCCTGTGAACATCAAGAGGTTCATCAAGGCTACATGCAAGGTCCTGCACCTGGACTGGGACAGGATCAACCCAGACTAGGGGGAGATGAAGGGCTGGAGAGCAGCCCTGTGGAGAAGGGCTTGGGGGTGCTGGTGGGTGCAAAGCTGGGCAGGAGCTGGCACTGAGTGCTGCCAGCCCAGAGCCAGCCCTGTCCTGGGCTGATCCCCAGCAGGGTGGGCAGCAGGGGCAGGGAGGGGATTCTGCCTCTCTGCTGTGATCTGCTGAGACCTCCCCTGCAGGGCTGTGGCAGCTCTGGAGTGCTCAGCACAGCACAGGCAGGGAGCTGCTGGAGCAGGGCCAGAGGAGGTCACAGCCATGCTGGGAGGGCTGGAAGGGCTCTACTGGGAGGCCAGGCTGGGAGAGTTGGGGGTGTGCAGGCTGGAGAAGAGAAGGCTCCAGGGGGACCTTCTGGTGGCCTTGTAGGACTTAAAGGTGCTGAGGATAAATCTGGGGAGAGACTTTTGAGCAGATCCTATTGGGACAGTCCAAGAGGTGATGGTTTGACACTGAAAGAGGGAGATTGAGAGTAGATAGAAGGAAGAAATTTTTGCCAGAGTGATGAGAGCCTGCCCCAGAGAAGTGGCAGATACCCCAACCCTAGAACCATTCCAGGTCAGGTTATTTGGGTCTCTGAGCAACCTGATCATAGAATGGTTTAGGTTGGAAGGGACCTCAAAGCTCATCCAGTTCCAGCCCTCCTGTGCCATAGGCAGGGACACCTCCCACTAGTACAGGTCACTCATCCAACCTGGCCTTGAACACCTCCAGGGAGGTTGTGGAGCACAGAATCACAGAATGTGATCAAAGATCACATTTTGTGATTCTGTGTTCCACAACCTCCCTGGGCAACCTGTGCCAGTGTCTCACCACCCTCACTGCAAACAACTTCCTCCTAACATCCAGTTTCAATCTCCCCTCTGCCAGTTCAAACCCATTGCCCCTTGTCCTGTCATTGCAAGACCTTGTCAATAGTCCCTCCCCAGCCCTCCTGTAGCCCCCTTCAGATCCTGGAAGGCCACTCCAAGGTCTCCTGGAAGCCTTCTCTTCTCCAGGCTGCAGAGCCCCAACTCTCAGCCTGTCCTCATAGCAGAGCTGCTGCAGCCCTCTGAGCATCTTGGTGGCCTCCTCTGGACTGGCTCCAACATTTCCATGTCCTTCTTGTGCTGGGGGCTCCAGAACTGCACACAGGACTCCAGGTGGGGTCTGAGGAGATGCAGTTAAAGATCATCTTCCTGCTCATGGCAAGGGTGCTGAGCTTGGTGACCTCTAAAGGTCCCTTCCTACCATGATTCTGTGACTCTCTCCCACCCAAGTTTCACAAGCCAGCAGCCTGCCAAGCAGCCCTGTGGGGAGGAGGCAGCTCCTCAGCCCTGCCTCTTGAACAGCAATTGCAGAATGATTTTTGCAGTGCTTGTGACCATGTTGGGGGAACAAGGAGGGTCCTAGGGAACTGCTCAGGCAACAAACAAAAGGGGAAGGGATTTATTTTTAACACACATTATGCAAAGCCATTGCCCCCAGGGTGCTGTGGAAACCAAAAACCACAAGCACCTCCAAACAAGAGATGGTTCTTAGGGTCCATTAGCACTTATTAAACACAGGAGTCTGGCTGCTGGGTCTGGCTGCTGAGCAGCTCTTTGCTGATTGCACAGGTTAAGGGCCAGGCTTGCTTGGTGCTAGTTGTGCTTGCTTTATTCTTTACCCCAGGCTCTGCTCCCAGCTGCTGGCAGGGGATGCTTTGGGTTGAGAAGAGGATCTGGCCTGGGTCAAGGTGGGATTATGCTTTGTTAGGCAGCTCTTTGCCCCTTGAATGGCTGCATTTGACTGATAGGGATTAAAGGCAACACAACAGGACCTGGCTGCTTGGCCCCTGGGTTGTCAGCAGCCTGTCAGGAATTGCCCTGGCTCCAGGAATGACATCTGAGTGTGACATAGAAAATTGCCCCAGGGGGAAGGGGGTAGAGCTCCTGGTATCTACCACATGGACTAATCCTGAACTGTTGTTGCTGTACCCAAGGGAGAGGTACTGGAAAATTGAAAGGGATGGGAGTGGTGTAGGCTGGGTCTGTTATTCAAGTACAGGAGCTGAGGATTGTTTGCTGGCTCTGAGCCCAAATGGCTGGGGACAGCCAACTTTGTGCTGCTTTAACTCTTTTTCTTCCTTTCTGAAGCTGCCTGCATAAATCAGAGCTTGGTGGTATGACTGGGATAGTTCTCATGGTACCTGGGAACCTTTCCAGCCCTTCAGAATTAGCAGCAGAGTGGTAGCCCTTGGGGTCTGGATGGTGATGCTGATGTGACCATGCCTTGGATCTGCACAGTTATCTGCCATAAAGGGGGTCACAGAATCAGAGGATGGTTTGCAAAGGTTGGAAGGGACCTTTAGAGATCATCTACTTCCACCCATACCACCACAGGCAAGGGCAACTTCCACTAGACCAGGTTACTCCAGGCCATGTCCAGCCTTGCATTGAACACCTCCAGGGTGGAGGCATGACCTCTTCTATTGGGTCTCCATCTCTAGAGTCATTCCAAAGCCATCTGGATGCATTCCTGTGCAAGCTGCTCTAGGAGAACCTGCTCTGGCAAGGAGGGGGTTTGGATGATTCCAGAGGTCACTTCCAACCCTTATAAGTTTTGTGATCTCCACTAAAGCCTTATTATGATCACAGAATCACAGAATTGTCAGGGCTGGAAGGGACCACAATTATCATCTAGCTCCAAGTCCCCTGCAGGTTGCTCACAGCCACATCCAGCCTGGCCTTAAACACCTCCAGGGATGAGGCTTCCACCACCTCCCTGGACAACCTGTGCCAGTCTCTCACCACCCTCATGCTGAAGAACTTCTTCCTAACATCCAATCCGAATCTCCCCACTTCTAGCTTTGCTCCATTCCCCCCAGTCCTATCACTCTCTGACACCCTAAAAAGTCCCTCTTCAGTTTTCTTGTAGCCCCCTTCAGACACTGCAAGGCCACAAAAAGGTCTCCTCAGAGCCTTCTCCTCTCCAGACTGCACAGCCCCAACTCTCTCAGCCTGGCCTCACAGCAGAGCAGCTCCAGCCCTCTGCTCATCCTTGTGGCCCTTCTCTGGACACCTTCCAGCACCTCCAGATCTCTCCTGTCCCACAGGCTCCAGAACTGGCCACAGAGCTGCAGGTGGGGTCTCAGCAGAGTGCAGCAGAGGGGCAGAATCCCCTCCCTGGCCCTGCTGCCCACACTGCTCTTGCTGCAGCCCAGGCTCTGGTTGCTCTCTGGGCTGCCAGTGCACACTGCTGGCTCAGGTTGAGCTTCTCAGCCACCAGCACCCCCAAGTCCCTCTGCCCAGGGCTGCTCTCAAGTCAGGCACCACCCAGTCTATGTAAGTGCCTTGGATTGCCCCAACACAGGTGCAGGACCCTGCACTTGGTCTTGTTGAGCCTCATGAGGTTGGCTTAGGCTCAGCTCTGCAGCCTGTCCAGGTCCCTCTGGATGTATCCCTCCCTGCAGCTGTCACCACAGCACACAACTTGGTGTCCTTGGTGCCTCAGTGCCACTCTCCTTGTCACTGATGAAGATGTTGAACAAGACTGGTCCCAGTCCCAGTCCTGATCCTTGAAGGCCTCAACTTGGACATGGACCCATGGACAGCCACTCTTTGGGTGCAGCCAATGCTTCTGGGTTTGGACCTGATGGTTTCCATGGATTATGTGCCAGGGCCTGAGCACTTTTACTGTGAAGAAAGGATTTGAGAGTCCTAATCCACTATGAGATCACTGCTCTTGGGGTCTGTATCTACCCTGGGAGAAGACCGTGGGCACTGGGAGCAAAGGAGAGGTTGAGCTCCTGCCTTAGCATAAGATGTCCTTGTTCTTGGTGCTGCCTAGCAGACATCTCTCTTTCAAACAGCTCCTTGATAAGGTTATCAAGGTCTGGAACAGGCTGTCCAAGGAGCTGGTGGAGTCCCCATCCCTCAAGGGGCTGAAAAACTGTGCAGATGTGGTGTGGAGGAACAGGGTTGAGTGGTGACCTGGCAACATTGGGTTAAAAGTTGGACTCAATGATCTTAGAGGTCTCTTCCAGCCCAAACAAATCTATGATTTAATGCCCTCTGTCCCATGCCAAAAGGCTACAAACATGAGTTGCAGCACAGCCTTTTGACAGTGACAGGCACATTCTGGCACGCTGGCATCACACGAGGAGATCCAGGGCCAGAAAGCTGCTCCATAGGTGGCTTGGCATGGGCATGGGGACAGCTGCACCCTACAAAGCCTTCCCATTGTTGTGTGTTTACAACACTCAGTAGCTGATCCTTTCCCCCTCCCATGCCCCCTCGGGGGTTGCACACACTGTTTGAAACTGGGGTTGGCTTTGGAACAGGTTGGCAGCCCATGAAGGAGGTGCTGAGGGGCATGGTGGTTGTGTACAGGGAGGCTGTGGTTGGGCTCCATGATGTTAAGGTCTTTTCCAGCCAGGTGATTCTATGATTCTGTGCTTTATGGCTGTAAACAGATCAGAGAATCACAGAATCAGTCAGGGTTGGAAGGGACCGCAAGGATCATCCAGCTCCAACCCCCCTGCCATGGGCAAGGACACCTCACACTAGAGCAGGCTGTCCAGAGCCTCATCCAGCCTGGCCTTAAACACCTCCAGGGATGAGGTTTCCACCACCTCCCTGGGCAACCCATTCCAGTGTCCCACCATCCTCATGCTGAAGAACTTCTTCCTAACATCCAGTCTGAATCTCCTCATTTCCAGCTTTGCTCCATTGCCCCCACTCCTATCTCTGCCTGACACCCTAAGAAGCCCCTCCCCAGCTTTCTTGTAGCACTCTGGGGACTCTTTCTTGCTGTTCCCTACAGGGTCAGTCCCATTTGTCCTGATGACCCATCCTTAGCCACCTCTAGCTCCATCCATGCACAGACATGGTTACATCCCTGCTTGGTGGAGCATGGCAGTGCCAACTTCAGCAGGGTGGAAGGTCCTAAGGGTAAATCCCCCCCATCCAAGCCTCCTAGCCCTGCTCAGGCTGGGAAACCAGAGTCTTTTCCAGGTTGCCAACGATTCACATGCAAATGCCAGAGAGCAAGCAGGATGCCAGCTTGTGCCCTGCATCCCAGAGATGGGAGAGGAGCAGAAAACACAAACCGCTCAAAGCTCAGCTCAGTGCTGAGCAAGGGAGGTAAAAATTGGCTGCACTCTTGGAGGGGCTTTAAAGCTGCCCTCATGGAGCTCCCCCAGGGCTGCTTGGGTTGGGAGCAGTTCCAAATCCAGCCGACAACTGTGGGGGAGTTAGAGGGGAGGGTGAAGAAAGCCCCACGGGAGCAAACCTCCCCTTCTGTCCTCCCGGTCCTCAAGGACCTCATTACCTAATTATCACCCGTTAATGAGAGGGGACTCCAGCTTCTCCCTGACCCAATGGGTTGCTGCTCTGGGTGTCCTGTTCTTTTTGTGTGTGGCTCGCAGGGCTGTTGTTTGACAGGCATTAGGGTGGTTTCCAGCGAGCCGGCGTCTCTCCAGCCAATGAATCCTTCCACCTGGACCTCAATTTGCTCTCCAGATGGCTCGACCCTGGTGTGATAGATTTTGTTTGGGGTTGTTTTTGTTTTTTTTTTTTTTTTTTCCCCTCTCTCCTTTCCGCGGGCTGTGATGGGTTTTGCCTGGCTCCTGGCTCCTCCCTGGTTGGTTGGTATTGACAGCTGCATGGCTAATGCCCTGTAGCTCTCTGGCATGTCATTCAGGAGAAACAAAAGCAGATTTCTCTTCCTCCAACCCTCCCCCCCCCTCAAATCTCTCCGGCAGTGAGGATAAAGGAGATGCTTTTGTGCTTCCCCCGAGCATCGCGGCAGAAAGGCTGAGCCGCGGTGTTTGGCGGAGGTGACCTGACTCTGCTGTTGGATGGCAGCTCTCCGGCAGGGCACTTGAGTTTTATGCTGGGTCCCACCTGGAGGAGGCAACCTGTGGGGCAGGTAACGTTGGGAACTTCTTACACTAGCAGCTGGGGAGGCGTTTGGATGGAGAAGGTGAGCCCCAAAGAGGAGGGCGCCTGGGTGAGGGCAGTGGGGCAAGCCCCACGCTTTGGCACCGGCATCGTTCATCTCCTGGGTGGACAAGGAGGGGGGGGATGTGAGCATTTGGGTTCCTTGGGGAGGGAGGAGAGGTGATTCTTGGTGAGGGGGTCAGCAGTGAGCTGTGCATGACCCTAGTGCACAGGATGCTTGGATGTGGTGCTTAGGGCTATGGTTGAAGGTGAATCTTGCAGGGTAGGGCTATAGGTTGGACTTGGTGATCCCGAGGGGCTTTGCCAACTTGGATGTTTCTGTGATTCTAATGGCTTGGGAATGTGTGTGGGTCATGGAGAGAAGTGGGGATGAAGCTCTCTCCTCCTTCCCTGGCCAGAGCATGTCAGCAAAATGCAGGCTCTCTAGAGGGCTGCCTTTGTTGTAACTTCTCTGGATGGTTTGAATAGCAGCAGGTCCCTTCTCTTCCCTGAGCACCTGTCAGTCATGTTTGGGGTGTTCAGGACCTTCATCTCACGATTTCTTATTTAGTTAGGGCTTGCCAGGCTGCCTCACTGCTCTCTAGGTCTTTACAGCTCTCCCAGGGCATGGGCAGAAGTATTTTCCCCACTGCTGAGGGGACTCTGGAGGCACAAAGGATATGGAGAAGCTTTCTTGGGGTGAAGGTGCCTGGACTAGGTTTGGATGTTGTGCACACGCCTGGTGCAGGGGGAGCCAGGAGTTGATTCTCTCCCATGCTCTAGAAGACATCTGAGCAGCTTTTGGTTCTGTGGGCAGGTGTGCTGGCCCTTGGGGAGATGCAAGAGCAGGAAGATTGATGGAGGACTGAAGCTAAGACAGAGCCTTTGACTCATTAAAAACTCAAGGTAATCTTCTCTGCCTGCCTGCAGAGAGGTGTGTGGACACCACAGAGCCACTGATGACTGCTCAGTGGATAAGGAATTGGCTGAGTGGTCACAGCCAGAGGATGCTGCTCAATGGCTTGAAGGGCAGATGGAGAGCAGTGCCAAGTGGGGTCTGTGCTGGAAGCTATGCTGTTTAATGTTTCTATCAGTGCTACAGACAGCAGGATGGAGGCACCATCAGCAAGTGTGCAGATGGCACCAACATGAGTGGTGCTGTTGATATGCCAGAGGGGCAGGATGGCATCCAGAGGGAGCTGGGCAAGATGGAGAGGTGTGCCCAGGTGAACCTCCTGATGATGAACAAGAGCAAGAGCAGGGTTCTGCAGCTGGGCTGGAACAGTCCTCACTGCCAGTACAGGCTGGGGGAGGAGGTGATGGAAAGCAGCCCTGGGGGAAAGGGCTTGGGGGTGCTGGTGGGGGAGAAGCTGGACAGGAGCAGGCAGTGTGAGGCTGCAGCACAGAAGGCCAAGGGCAACCTGGGCTGCACCCAAAGCAGCATTGGCAGCAGAGGCAGAGAGGTGATTCTGCCACTTGGCTCTGCTCTGGGGAGACCTCACCTGGAGTGCTGCATCCAGCTCTGGAGCCCTCAACACAGCAAGGACATGGACCTGATGGAGCAGGTCCAGAGGAGAGCCACAAAAATGATCAGGGGGTTGGAGCAGCTCTGTTGTGAGGACAGGCTGAGGGAGCTGGGGGTGTGCAGCCTGGAGAAGAGAAGGCTCCAGGGAAACCTAACAGCAGCCTGCCAGTAGCTGAAGGGGGCTCCAAGAAGGCTGCAGAGAGACTGTTTGCAAAGGGCTGCAGGGACAGGAGGAGGGCAATGGCTTCGAAGTAGAGCAGAGCAGCTTGAGATTGGATGTGAGGAACAAGTTGTGCACCAGGAGGGTGCTGGAACATTGCAGCAGGTTGCCCAGGGAGGTGGTTGTAGCCCCATGCCTGGAGATATTGAAGGTGAGGCTGGACAGGGCTGTGGGCAACCTGATCTAGTTGAGGATGTCCCTGCTGAGTGGGGGTTGGAGTGGATGAGCTTTGGAGGTCCCTTCCAGCCCAGACCATTCTGTGATTCTCTTTGGTAAATTGTCACCCCAGGGGTGACTTGTGCTCCTGCTAGCTCCTTGTGGTGAGGTACTCCAAAGACTTAGAGGACTCAGGAGCAGAGCCTGAGGCCCACAGAGACTCAGAAAAACAATCTAAAGCCCTCATGGCCATGTGAGATGCTGTGGTGAGGAGTGCTCTGCTGTTAACCCTCACTGGTAACCCCTACTCAGAAAGTGGTGATGACCTCCTGCCAGGCTTTCACAACACAGAATCACAGAATGCCAGGGGCTGGAAGGGACTTCAAAAGCTCGTCCAGTCCAACCCCTGTGGCAGAGCAGGATCACCTAGACCAGATCACACAGGATCTCATCCAGGCAGGTCTGCAATATCTCCAGATATTCATGACACAAACTGTGGCCTTGCTGCGCCCCTTTAATTTAGCATCCAGCTGCTGAGAGCAGGAGCAAGTGCAGAAAGACTCAGGTTCAATCTTCTCCTTGTTTTATTATCCTCAGCTTCTGGGTCTATGCCACAGTGATGAGTCAGGATGGGTGTTTGGAGATGAAGGGAAGCAAATGAGGCAGCACTAACCCTTTAGAGGACCTAGGACAATTGAGGCAGTGATCGAGGTCTTTGATTCACTCACCATTGTCATAGGTAGTCCATTCTTGTCACTCTTTCCATGCCATGATCCTCCTCTGCTTTGAAGACCTTCTGTCTGTCTTTCACTGTTTGGAGGTGATCACAGAATCATGGAACTTTAGAGGTTGGAAGGGACCTCCAGAGATCAGCCAGTCCAACCCCCCAGCCAAAGCAGCATTCTCTAGGGTAATTCACACAGGAATGCATCCAGGTGGGGTTGGAAAGGCTCCAGAGAAGGAGACTCCACAACCTCTCTGGGCAGCATTCTCCAGTGCTCCATCATCCTCAAAGGAAATAATTTTTTTCCTTAAGTTCAAGTGAAGGCTCCTGGGTTCTACTTTGTACCCACTGCCCCTTGTCCTCTCACTGGCCACCATTTAGAGGAGCTCAGCCTCATCTACATGACCTCCATAACTATATTTGGGCTGGAATCTGTACCTCCTCATGGCACTGAGGGAACTGCAAATACCATGATGGCGTTGGGCATTGCATTGTGATGTGTTCATAGAATCACAGAATGGTTTAGGTTGGAAGGGACCTCAAAGCTCATCCAGTTCCAGCCCCCCTGTGCCATAGGCAGGGACACCTCCCACTAGAACAGGTCACTCAAGGCCTCATCCAACCTGGCCTTGAACACCTCCAGGGAGGTTGTGGAGCATGGAATCATGGAATGTGATTGAAGATCACCTCCCTGGGCAACCTGTGCCAGTGTCTCACTACCCTCATTGCAAACAACTTGTTCCTAACATCCAGTTTCAATCTCCCCTCTGCCAGTTCAAACCCGTTCCCCCTCCTCCTGTCATTACCAGACCTTGTCAATAGTCCCTCCCCAGCCCTCCTGTAGCCCCCTTCAGATCCTGGAAGGCCACTCCAAGGTCTCCTGGAAGCCTTCTCTTCTGCAGGCTGCAGAGCCGCAACTCTCTCAGCCTGTCCTCACAGCAGAGCTGCTGCAGCCCTCTGAGCATCTTTGTGGCCTCTTCTGGACTGGTTCCAACAGTTCCATGTCCTTCTTGTGTTGGGGGCTCCAGAACTGCACACAGGATTCCAGATGGGGTCTGAGGAGAACAGAGCAAAGGGAGAGAATCCCCTTCCTTGCCCTGCTGCCCACACTTCATGGTTTGCTCTTCCCTTCTCGCCTTCACTGCTTTCCAATCAGGATGCATCGGATGCTGAAAGAAGAATCCAGCCTCAGGCCCAGCAGCCTGGAGAAGGTGAGGAGGGACTCTGGCAAAGAAAAGCTGCAGGTGAAGCTCTGCAGCGGCTCCTGCCATGCTGAGCAGATCCTCCAGACCCTCAATTCCTACCGCCGGAGCGGCACCTTCACGGACGTGGTACTGCTGATCGATGGGCAGGAGTTCCCCTGCCACCGTGCCACCTTGTCAGCCAACAGCACCTACTTCAGGGCCATGTTTGGCGGCAGCCTGAAGGAAGGCCACCAGGATATCGTGAACATCCAGAAGATCTCTGCCCCCACCATGTCCCTCCTGCTGGATTACATGTACGGGGGGAACATCGTCATTCAGGAGGACAACGTCGAAGGCATCTTGGAGCTGGCTGACCTGCTGCAGCTCTCCAAGCTCAGGGACGCTTGCGCCACCTTCCTGGAAGGGCAGCTGCACCCCTGCAACTGCCTGGGCATCATGAAGTTCGCCGACTCCTTCTCCATCGCCCCCCTGACGGAGAAGAGCAAGAGGCTGGCGCTGGAGCGCTTCGCGGAGGTGTCGCGGCACGAGGAGTTCCTGGCGCTGGGGGCGAAGGAGCTGGCGCAGTGCCTGCGCGACGAGCGGCTGGCGGTGCCCAGGGAGGAGGTGGTCTTCGAAGCCGTCATGCGCTGGGTGCGCCACGACGCGCCCGGCCGCAAGGGGGCGCTGAGGGAGCTCCTGCAGCACGTGCGGCTGCCCTTGCTGCACCCCACCTACTTCCTGGAGAAGGTGGAAATGGATGGGCTGATCCAGGACTCCAAGGAGTGCATTCCTCTGCTGCACGAGGCTCGCAAGTGCTACATCCTTGGGCACGAGGCCAGCTCCTTGAGGTCCAGGCCCAGAAGGTAAAACATGGCAGCTGCTTTTCTGGGCAGGCTGGAGGGGTGGG
>WBNM01043896.1:22549-38929 GCA_013399055.1 Ramphastos sulfuratus | reverse complement strand
GGGTGGGGTCTGAGGAGAGCAGAGTAAAGGGGCAGAATCCCCTCCCTTGCCCTGCTGCCCACACTGCTCTTGCTGCAGCCCAGCACACAGTTGCTGTCTGGGCTGCACTCACACTGCAGGCTCATGTTGAGCTTTTCATCACCCCAGACCCCCAGGTCCTTTTCCTCAGGGCTGCTCTCATCCATTCACCACCCAACCTGTATTTGTGCTTGGGATTGTGCATACCCAGGTGTAGGACCTTACACTTGGCCTTGTTGAATCATCTACTCTATGAAACCATAGCTCAGAGACAATGTTTCCCTGAAACCTTTCCCTCAGTTTTCTCTCTGAGGGGTCTCTGTGCATTCTGCTTTCTTCATGGTTGGCTTCTTGCTATACCCTGCCTCCAAGATCCTCCTGGTTTTGACTTTTATTAAAGCCTCAGCAAAGAGCTGCAGGAGGAGTTGGGGAAGCTGAGCAACATCTCAATCCCAGTTCTCTAGCAATGAGCAGAAAGCATCTCTTTAATTTTCTCTGTGCAGCTCCCACTTCTACTGTGTCTCCAGAATGGAGATGGCTTGAGCGAACTGCTCTGGTGCCCAGCTTTGGTTGGTGGTTCCCATAAGCCACATGCCTGGATTTACAGTATGCCTTACTTACTCTTCCTGAGCAACATCTGAGTGCTATTTTACGTAATATTTCCTCTTCTAATTCAGGCTGTTCCGCAGCACTTTTGCTGTCTCTGCTGATTCTTGGTTCTGAAATATCTTCTCTCTGAATGGAAAGGCCTGTCTCACTTCTGGAGAACTTCCTGGGGTGTTCCTGCTGCTGGACTTTAAGTGCTGTGCAGAGGATTTCTTCTGTTTCCCTTGGTTATGGCAGCAAAATGGACAATCTCCCTTGCACTCTTTAGTCCTGGCCTTGGGTGCTGCTGGAGGAGTGCTGCTGCCTGAAGTATTTTCTTGTGCCAATGCACTTGGCTGCTGCATGCATGAACTGAATCACAGAATCCCAGCATGGCAGGGGTTGGAAAGGACCTCTGGAGATTGAATCCAATTCCCCTGTTGCCTAGGGCAGGTCACACAGGAATGCATCCAGGCAGGTTTTGAAAGTCTTTATAAAAGAAGACTCCACAACCTCCCTGGGCAGCCTGCTGCAGGGCTCCAGAACCCTCACAACAAAGTTTTTCCCCATGTTCAGATGGAACCTCCTGGCTTCCAGTTTGTGCCCATTGCCCCTAGTCCTGTCACTNTCCCTGAAACCTTTCCCTCAGTTTTCTCTCTGAGGGGTCTCTGTGTGCATTCTGCTTTCTTCATGGTTGGCTTCTTGCTATACCCTGCCTCCAAGATCCTCCTGGTTTTGACTTTTATTAAAGCCTCAGCAAAGAGCTGCAGGAGGAGTTGGGGAAGCTGAGCAACATCTCAATCCCAGTTCTCTAGCAATGAGCAGAAAGCATCTCTTTAATTTTCTCTGTGCAGCTCCCACTTCTACTGTGTCTCCAGAATGGAGATGGCTTGAGCGAACTGCTCTGGTGCCCAGCTTTGGTTGGTGGTTCCCATAAGCCACATGCCTGGATTTACAGTATGCCTTACTTACTCTTCCTGAGCAACATCTGAGTGCTATTTTACGTAATATTTCCTCTTCTAATTCAGGCTGTTCCGCAGCACTTTTGCTGTCTCTGCTGATTCTTGGTTCTGAAATATCTTCTCTCTGAATGGAAAGGCCTGTCTCACTTCTGGAGAACTTCCTGGGGTGTTCCTGCTGCTGAACTTTAAGTGCTGTGCAGAGGATTTCTTCTGTTTCCCTTGGTTATGGCAGCAAAATGGACAATCTCCCTTGCACTCTTTAGTCCTGGCCTTGGGTGCTGCTGGAGGAGTGCTGCTGCCTGAAGTATTTTCTTGTGCCAATGCACTTGGCTGCTGCATGCATGAACTGAATCACAGAATCCCAGCATGGCAGGGGTTGGAAAGGACCTCTGGAGATTGAATCCAATTCCCCTGTTGCCTAGGGCAGGTCACACAGGAATGCATCCAGGCAGGTTTTGAAAGTCTTTATAAAAGAAGACTCCACAACCTCCCTGGGCAGCCTGCTGCAGGGCTCCAGAACCCTCACAACAAAGTTTTTCCCCATGTTCAGATGGAACCTCCTGGCTTCCAGTTTGTGCCCATTGCCCCTAGTCCTGTCACTGGGCACCACTGACAAGAACCTGGAGATGAGATGAGAACAGTTCTGGGGAGCAGTGACTATGTCTGTTTTAGTGTCCAGCCAGTTATAGAGCAGGTTAATTTCTGCTGCTTGGCATCTATCACAAAATCCCAGCATGGTAGCTGTTAGAAGGGACCTCTGGAGATCATCTAGTACAGCCCCCTGCTAAAGCAGGGCACCCACAACACCTTGCCCAGGATCCCAATGTCCAGGTGGGATTGGAATCTCTCCAGAGAAGGAGACTCCACAACCTCTCTGGGCAGCCTGCTCCATGGCTCCAGAACCCTCAGAGCAAAGAAGATTTTCCTTCTGTTCAAATGGAACAAGGTTCCAGTTTGTACTCATTGCCCCTTGTCCTGCCCCCTGGGCACCACTGACAAGAGTCTGGCTCCATCCTCTTGCCCCCCACCCTTTAGCTCTTGCTGAGCATTGCTCAGATCCCCTCTGGGGCTGCTCTTCTCCAGCTCTCAGCCCCAGGGCTCTGAGCCTTTCCTCCTCACAGAGGTGCTCCAGGCCCCTCAGCAGCTTTGTAGCCTGCACTGGACCCTCTCCAGTAGTTCCCTGCCTCTCTGAACTGGCCACAGGACTCCAGCTGTGGTCTCACTAGGGCAGAGTAGAGAAGGAGGAGAACCTATATTTGAGAGCTACCTTCTCCTGTGTGCTGCATTGTTCCATACCCAACCATAGGGCTTGGAAGGCTCACAAGAAGTGCCTTTGTCTTACTGACAGACTTGGCCTGGGTTCCAAATGTCAACCCAAGGTGTCAAAGTGAGTCACTGCACACGCATGTATCTAGAGAGGATTTTCCGTGCAGGACGATGAAGTCATTGCCCGCCACGTTGTGCAACTGTCAGTCGTGAATCACTGCAACTGCTGGCTGAGGAAGGCTCAGGCTGTGGAACTATCATGTAATTATCTATAATGACATGAATATAGAGCAGATTAATTAATAACTGACACATTCTTTCCCCTGCCTTGGCCCCGTTGGGCAGCCTAACTTCTCGTGCGTGCTGTTGGCAGCCTCTGTCAGGGATCTGCTTTTTGTTTTTTTGGAGGGGGAAGCGAATGAAATTTTTGTGTTGTGTAAAGGAGATGCCAACAAATTGCTGTGCCAGGGGAGGTTCAGGTTGGATCTTAGGAAAGATTTCTTCACAGAAAGGGCTCTCAGGCGCTGGAACAGGCCGCCCAGGGAGGTGGTGGAGTCACCATCCCTGGAGGTATTTCAAAGACAGGTGGACGTGGTGCTTAGGACATGATTTAGTGGTAGTGCCTGAGCAGCAGTGGTGGGGTTGTGAACTCTAGGAGAGTGGTTGGCCTTGATGATCTGAAAGGTCTCCTTCAACCTCAGTTCTATGGTTCTAAATCTAGCTACTGGCAGGTAAATAAGCAGCAGAAGACTCCCTAATGTGAACTCTGCTCTCTTCCTGCTGCATCTTTCTAAATCTATTTCTTAATCCATGTTCCTCTCCCTGCTTTTCTACCCCCTTCCTTTCACCCTCCCCTCACCCCCTACTTTTCCTTCCCTGTTTTCTCTCCCCTTTACCCCACAGAGAAGCCAGTTGGGAGAGATGCTTCTCGTGTTTGCCAGCCAAAAGAATTCTGTGCTCCCTTCATGTAAATATTTCGGTTTCATCATGAGACAGCATTACTCTGTTAGCATTTTTGTGTCTGAATGGGCAGCATATTCTTCTTCTGTTTGTTTCTTCTGGGGAGGTTTCTCTGGGTGTTTTTGACTGTCTTAGTTCTTTATTAGCGTTTCCTCTTGCCAATGTTTTGCTGCGGAGCGCCGCCTCGTCTTACTATGAATGTTTTGGTATGAGGCAAAGAGAAATCACATTTCTGGGAGATTCATCCCCTTGGTATGTGCTTTGGGCAAGACCTTGTCTCCACGAATGTGCCAAAGGCCAATATTCTCATGGATTCCTGCAAGGACCAGGACTGGGGCTTGCTTTGGCATCTGCAGAGCATCCTCGAGGGGGAGGACTGGCTTGGACAAGAGCGGGTGAGACGGGACTTGGCCATGCTGTCTCCATGGGACAGCAGTCTGCTAAGATCCACAACAGGCTTGACTTGCAGCACTGAAAGCCATCAGCCTGACAAGCTCATGCCCCTGCTTCAGCAAATCATCAAAACCTCTCCCTGCTCATGGTCAGCACTGCCAGGCTCAGCAGCATTCACAAGTCGTGAGTCAAGTCTTGACAAGCGGTGACGCAGCATGAGAAATCCCCAGGCTCAGTTAGGTGCCTGCTCCTCTTCGTGACCCCATAGCTGCATTCAGATGTCACCTCCATGTTTTCCTGGGCAAGCATGAAGGCTAGAAAATGTTTTCATTGAGCAGAATTGTACCTTACACCTGCTTGTGAGAAGTGGATTGACTGTCACAACAGCTGGAGCAAAAATGAGAGTGCTGCTGTAATGCTGAGGTGAGCTGGCAGCCTGGGAGGGGACACGAGTAGGGCAGGGAAGAGATGAGGGATGCAAGACCTTGTCATCAACCAGTTGTTAACTTAGGCCTTTGGGCTGCAAACCAGAGGGTTGGAAGTTTCTGCTGCTCATAAATGAAAGAAATTATTTCAGAGAGAATGAAAGGTCTAAAGTGCAAGTCTGATGGGGAGTACCTGAGGGAACTGGAATTGTTCAATCTAGAGAAAAAGGAGTCTGAGGGGAGATCTTCTGGATCTCTACAGCTACCTGGAAGGATGTTGAAGTGAGGCAGGGTGTTGGTGTCTTCTCCTGAGGAACAAGTGATAGGAAAAAAAGAAATAGACTCAGATTTACCAAGGGGGGTTTAAGTTGGACATGTGAAACGTGTTGGTGTCTTCTCCCAAGAAACAAGTGATAGAAAAGAAGAGATAGACTCAAGTTGCACCAAGGGAGGTTTAGGTTGGACATGTGGAACATGTTGGTGTCTTCTCCCAAGCAACAAGTGATAAAAAAGAAGAAACAGACTCAGGTTGTACTAAGAGAGGTTTAGGTTGGACATGTGGAACATGTTGGTGTCTTCTCTCAAGGAACAAGTGATAGAAAAGAAGAAACAGACTCAGATTGTACCAAGGGAGAGGTTGGACATGAGGAACAATTTCCTCCCCAGGAGAGCTGTCAAGCCCTGAAACAGGCTGCCAAGGGCAGTGGTGGAGGCCTCACGCCTGTAGGGATTTCAAAACCAAGTAGATGTGGTGCTGAGCAACATGGTTCATTGGTAAGCTGGCAGTGATGGTTGGACTTGATGATCTTAAAGGTCTCTTCCAACCTAAACAATTCTGTGATGCTAAGGAGGCTGCAGACTGGAGACCTGTGGCTGGAGCTGCATTGCTCTGCGTGGAGCAGATCCAACAGAAGTGAGTCTTGTAAGAGGAGGTTGTGACCATGTGTTACAAGGGCTGGGTTGAGGGTTGGACTGGATGATCTCTGAAGTCTCTTCCAACCAGATGTATTCAGTGATTCTGTGACTGATGGCTCCTCTGAGACCTAGCATTAAAGTGCTTCACAGGAGAACAGATAGCATGAGGTATCCTCATCCAGGCTGTGTTTGGGAGCTGAGCATATCCACAGCCAGGAAGGTGGCTCAAGTATGTTAAGAGAGGCAGAAACAGGACAGATCATCTCCTCAGAGGATTTCCTGCAAGTGTTTTGGAGCACTGCTCAAAAAAACCCCCACAAGTTCAGTTTTCTGATCAGGCAGTGAACTGCAAGCAAAGCCAAAATTAGAAACCATCTAGAAAAGCAGCAGAAAATGTCTGAGGCTTCCAGTTTTAAGAGATACAAAACATGAAAATATTTGGTTAGTTTAAGTGTTATTTGTTTCCTCTCCTCCTCCTCCCTCCCACCTTTTCTTCTTCTTTTATTCAGTTTTGCCTTGAAAGGGGAGGTCACAGAGGAAAAATAAAGAAAAACAAAGCTGAAAAACTGTTTATTGTTTTCTGGGTTTTGGTAAAAAAAAAAAAAAAAACTTAGAAGAATTTGGAGGGGAGGAGAAAATGCTCATGAATTAATGTTCTTTTTGAAGAAAAGCCACTGTTCATTAAAAAAAAAATAAATAAGAAATGTTTTGAGCAATTCCATGCACAGAGAAAGAAGCTTGGTTGCAGAATTCAGGTTCTGGATCTGTGGCTCTTTTTAAATCCCAACGTAGGTAAATTTGTGTGAGCTCTACAACAGCTCCTGCAGAATAATGAAGCTATTTATTTGGAATAACCTTTTTTGGCCTACTTATGATGTGTTTAGCTTTCAATGACTAACCAGAATGATGATTAAGACCTGGGCAGCAGTCTCTTGCCTTCGGGGGTAAGTCAAACTTCCATCTCCGCCATTAATAGTTAGCTATAGACAGTTTGCCATGTTTCTTCGAAGGTTTTTGGATAGTCTTAACCTGGTTTTCCAGGAATCTCCTCTCCCTTGTACTTGGAAAGTGTTCTTAAGTGGTGAATGCCTTTCTCTTTCCATCCCTGTAATGCTTCCCTAGGGCGCAGATGAAAGGCACAGTCCAGTGATTCAACGCCGAACGTAAGCACAGCTATTGTAAGGAAAGAGAGGAGGGAGGAAAGGGTTGAGGACCAGGAGGCTGTTGAATAATGTGGCCTCCTTCATGTACATCCAGTTGTGGTGTCTCTTCCTAGATCACTTTGGCTTGGAACTAAAGGACAAATCTATGGTGTACGTGACCAAGCTGGAGAGCTGGGCAGAGGGGACCCTCCAAAAGGTCAACCAGGGCAAGTGTAGGCTCCTGCACCTGTACAGGTGAGGAGTGACCTGCTGGGGAGCAGATCTGCAAAGAGAGGCTGGTGGGAGGGCTGATGGGCAGCAGAAGGTCACCATGAGCCAGCAATGTGCTCTTGTGGTCAAGAAGGCAAATGGTCTCTTGGGGAGCATTAAGTAGAGTGTGAGCAGCAGGTCAAGGGAGACTCTTCTCCCACTCTGCACTGCCCTGGTGAGGCCACATTTAGAGTATTGTGTCCAGTTCTGGGATCCCCAGGTCAAGAGACACAAAGAACTACTGGAGAGAGTCTAGTGGAGGCTACCAAGATGCTGAGGGGCTTGGAGCATCTCTGTGAGGAGGAAAGGCTGAGAGCCCTGAGGCTGTTGAGCCTGGAGAAGAGCAGCCCCAGAGGGGATCTTCCCAGTTCAGAACAATAGCCAAATAACTGGGGATAAGAGGCTGGGGCCAAGAGGCTGGGGCCAGACTCTTGTCAGTGCTGCCCAGGGACAGGACAAGAGGCAATAGACACAAACTGAAACCCAGGAGGTTCCACCTGAATGTAAGGAAAAACTTGTTAGGGGTGAGAGTTCTGGAGCCCTGCAGAAGGCTTCCCAGAGAGGTTGTGGAGTCTCCTTCCCTGGAGAGATTCCAGCCCCACCTGGCCATTGTGCTCCTGGACAGGGTGTTGTGGTTGCCCCTGCTCTAGCAGTGAAGTTGGGCTGGATGATCTCCAGAGGTCCCTTCCAGTCCCTGTGATTCTGAGACCTGCCTTTCAATCTTGTGTCAGAATGTGTGGGGCTACTGCTCAGGAGACCCCAGGCAGATGCAGTAGCTGAAGGTCAGGTGGCTGTGTGTGATCAGGCAGGTCAGAGAAGCATCTTCTTTTGAAGCCCTCAAAGATCTACCCTCTCCTCCACAATCCCCAACCAGCAATGCTTTGCTTGCTGTCCCCATGGGGTGCACTCTGCCCTTTCCCAGCTATGCTTACATTTCCCTTCCCTTCAGATGTGATGGGCTTACAGTTTTTCACATTAGAAACTGTTTTTGAAGTGCCTTGTCCTCCCCCCTCCCATTTCTTTTGACATACAAAATTGTGCTCTGTTAAAAGTGTCAGTAGCAGCTTTTTAACCCTTTTCTGCAGAGCTCCCTTCACTTAAAAATGACAGACATCCTGAATCCTCTTAGAAACTCTTCATCCCCATTGCCCTTGCTGAAAAAAAATATGATTTCTGGAGTTATTTTTCTTGCAACCACCCCCCACCCCCCCTCTTTTGTTTTTCCCTCCCCTTTCTCATCTTTACATCTCCAGAATTAGTCCCTATCTTTGTGCAGCACAAAACTTTGCTCAGAGTGATGTTTCTGACCACGGAAAGTGAGAGAAATGGCACAGTGGTTTAGCTGGGATTAAAGAAGTGATTTAAGCCAAGCCTGATCTATAGGGAGAAGCTTTCTGGAACCAAAAGCTGTCGTGCTCCTGCAGCCTTTTTTGAGCTTAATAGCTTTGTAAGCCCAACGCACAGCTCCATGAGAACTTCTGAATGGATCTCATTTGCTAATAAATTCCAAATTCTTGCCAACTCTTGGGCTTCTTCTCCATTAGATTTTATTATAGGGACTTTTTACATAATGGGAGAACACAAACAGGAGACTTGGAGCCACAGTTTCAGAGCTCTTTGTTCTGGGGTTGGGAAATCAGTTTCCAGATGTGGGCCATGTTGGCTTTTTTTTTTTTCCCCTTTTTTTTTTTTTTCCCTTTTTTTTTTTTTTTTTTTTTTTCCCCCTTTTTTTTTTTTTTTTTTTTTTTCCCCCTTTTTTTTTTTTTTTTTTTTTTTCCCCCTTTTTTTTTTTTTTTTTTTTTTTCCCCCTTTTTTTTTTTTTTTTTTTTTTTGTGTGTGTATGAGTATGTGTAGATGTCTTTCTTTCTCTTTTGGCCAGGAGTGAGGCAGGGAAATTAGGATGATGAATGCAATAATGAAAATAATAAAATAACAATGGTCAAAATCTCCTTTGTTAGTGAGTCATGACTCAGCTGAGGGCAGCAGCAGGAGTGCTGCTGCGGGGCTGCTCTGATGTCGACAGCAGACATCACTACAGGGGACCCATTTAGGTACTTTGGATGGAAGAGGTGGAGGCTGGGGACTGTGTGGAGAAGTTTGCTAAAGGACTTAGAAAGGATCCTTAGGTCCCTGTTCTCTCCCACGCTCCAGCTTCTTTGCGCCACTCTGGAGAGACAACAGATCTCCCCAGCTGAGGGTTTTCCCAGCATGGGGTAGTCCACAGATGGCAAAGTTGGCTTCCAAATTAACTTCCCACAGCACAGGGTGTGGAGGGGCTTGGCTGTCACCAGCTGATGGGGGAGAGAGCTGCTCTGAGAACAACTCCCAAATGCAGAGGTGAGCCCTTCTCGTGTCGGGGGCGCTCTGACCAGGCAGCGAACGCTCCAGGTGTTGGCATGAGCCAGGCTGCTGCCTGCCTTCCTCCTCCTGTCCTCTCCAAGGGGAAATGAAAAGCCTGCGGTGCCAGACAGAAGTGACATTGTGTGCCTGCCCACCACAATCCCCATGACCCACCAGCAAAAGGGACCCCCAGTCTAGCTACTGAAGAATGCCCCAGGGCTGGAGATGTCTGCAGGACAGAGCCTTTTGCCAGGCTTGCCCTGGTGAGGACAGCAGGACTAAGATATATTGGTGCCGTACGTGCTGCTGCAGCTATGGTGGCAGTCGGGTCCTGGCCAGTGCCATCTCTTCCATTGTTCTGCAGGCATCTGTTTCATTCCAGCGTGGGGAAGGACACCAGAATGGTTTCTTGTTAGATATCCGTTTGCAGGGCTCTAGCCAAAGATCTCTAGGAGTGAATTCTGAGACAGTGAGCTGAGAGACAGGCTTGAAGTAGAACAGGGAGAAGAGGAGTTGCATTGTCTCTGTTCCATCCATGTGCAGACACTTCTGTGGTGAGTGAGTCCCTAAACCCATTGGGTGTTGCATGCGTGGAGGACCTGGACAGATGCTGAAGGAAAGGGAGGGGAAGGGGGATTCAACTCTGCTAGCTCTAAAGGTTTTTTCCCTCTGAAATCACTGCTTTCAAGTTGTGGACACATCTGGAAGTAACAGCAAACACGTGTAGACTGTGGTTGTGGAGGAAAGGAGATGAGATTCAGATGTAAGGAGTGGGGGGGATGCTGTCCCTGTCCTGACAGCATGACCTTGGAGGCAACTGGAGACAAGCTGGAGGTAGATGAAGAACTCCCCAGATCAAAGAGAGATGTACATCCATCACTGCCATCCACTCTGGAGGAGCTGGGAGGTTGTTCCTGAACATAACAGACACGCACAGGAGTTGTAACACGACTCACTCTGGTGGTTGCAATGCAATTTGCACCCCCTGCTTAGGTGACATCAGACACAGGGCTCAAGCCGGGTGGGTTGATGGATGCTCAGAATAATGCTGGCTGTGTCTTTACAGCTGTGGTTGCAGCCAGGACCATCTATCATAGTCTGAGATTTGTAAGCTCCCACACCTAGACTGGACATGGAAGAGCGTGGCCACAAAGTAGAGCTCTGGGTCCCATGGCACTCCTCAGGCTGGAGAGCTTGGGAGGTATCAGGTAGCTTTGATTTATCATTACCTTTTTGTACTTTGGTCTTTGGTGGGTTTGGGTTTCCAGAGGTGGAACCAGATTTTGGCCATGGACCAGACTGCTGATGTATCTTCCATTACATTAGTTTTACACCACTATCCATCTTCATGCCTTCTGTCTCAACACTGAGGTGAGCTCTGTGGTGGAGTCCATGCAGTCTCTTGTCTGGCCTGCTTTGGGGAATTGCAAACTCTGCTTTGGAGATAGTTTTATGATGATGATGAGTTATTGAAGGTTTTATTAAGACTTAGTTACACTTTGGCTTACTTCAGGAGGCCGCCCCAAGATTATCAGGCAATGTTTTGTTTGATAGAAGGGGAGTGCAGGGAGGACATCTTTGTTCTTAGAAGAAAAGAAGTTTCATTCAGCAACAATTTTTCTGATGTTTCCTTCTGATTACCTAGTCAGAGTTGCCACCAGGATAGGGTATGAGTGACAGAGAAGAGAAGGTTTGACTNGGCTTTGCCAACCTGGGTGTTTCTGTGATTCTGTGACTTTCTGTTACAATCTTTCCTCTGATTAGGGGAGGGGTGGAGGGGTGGTGGTGTGGTTCATGCTGTCTCATGACATGACAGACAAGCATCATGGAATGGAACAAGAATTTTCCATTGAATGTCTCAAAACAGCAAGAGCACACTTTTGGCTCTGGTATCTTGGGGAAGAAGGAGGAACCTGCTTTTTGCTGTGTCAATGTCTGCGTGTGTTGGGTTTTTGGTTTGGGTTGTTTGGTTTGGGGTTTTTTGGTTTTGTGTTGGTTTTTTTTTTTTTTTTGAGTGTTCTTTCCTTTTACGTCGTTTCCTTTTTGACTTTCCAATGCTATGAGCAAAGTCAAAATAGCAAGAGAAGCAGAAGTGGCCCTTCACGAGACTGCTGCTGAGTTCCAGCTAAAATCTCTGTGCCTGGTGTTTCTTTCTTCACAGGCACTTCCGAAGAGCTGGTGCCAGCAAACGGGAAGCTCTGTGTGCATGGAGTTTGGCAATATGCAGGCAGGCTGAATCTGCACTTTCATCTGGGGGCATGAGCTGACTCCTGGAACTTGGCTACTCTGAATTTCAAAGGCTTTTGTTTTGATTTGTTGTTGGTTTTTTGGGTTTTTTTCCCCCACAGAATTAGATCTTGCACCCTAGAAAGAGGTGCCTGCTTTCCTTTGCTGGCCACTTTGGGGTTGTTCAGCCTGGAGAAGAGGAGGCTCAGAGGAGACCTCATTGATGTCTACAACTACCTAAAGGGAGGTTGTGGCCTGTTGGGGTTGGTCTCTTCTCCCAGACACCCAGGGACAGAACAAGAGGACACAGCCTCAAGCTGTGCCAGGGCAGGTTCAGGCTGGATGTTAGGAAGAAGTTCTTCCCAGCAAGAGTGACTGGCATTGGAATGGGCTGCCCAGAGAGGTGGTGAAGTCACCATCCCTGGTGACTGGATGAGGCACTTAGTGCCATGGTGGTTTAGTTAATTAGAAGGATTAGGTGATAGATTGGACTGGATGATCTTAGAGGTGTTTCCCAACCTGATTAATTCTGTGATTGTGAGACAAGCAGGCCTAGGACAGTACTTGGCACTGGTGAGACCACACCAAGAATACTGGAGTCTTAAAATACTTAAAATACATAATCACAGAATGGCTTGGTTTGGAAGGGACCTCCAAAGGTCATCCAGTCCAACCCACTGCAGTCCTCAAGGACATCCTCTACTAGATCAGCTTGATCAGAGCTGTGTTCAACCTAACCAGGTTTTGGGTGATAGGTTGGACTTGATGATCTCAAAGGTCTTTTCCAACCTGCTTAATTCTGTGGTTCTGTGATCTTGGTCAGGGGAAGCAGAGATGATGCTTGCAAACCTGAGTTAATTAGGACCAACACAGGAGCTGGCAGAAAGCAGAAGGTAGCTGACCAGAGATATCCATGTTGCAGGAACCTCCTTGGAGCTGTAGCCAAGAAAGGAGTCATCTGCATTTCATTTCTCTCTTTTGTATCCAATCGGGACACATTTTCTTAGGATCTGAATGGAGAATAATTTCTCAGAGGAGCTCCTATTCCCTAAGTCATGTAACACAGGACACAGCCTCTGTGTCCATGAGCAACCCTGCTTGGCCTTCAAGAGTTTTCAGGATTCCTTTTTATCATTGAGTTGAATAACTCCAATTGCATGGCACGATGGAATGCTAGAATGAATGAGGAGCAAAAAGGAGAAACAATAACCTAAACCAAGCACTTATATTGGAAACAGGACCCAGGGAAGAGCAAGCAGCTGCTGGCTCTGGTGGGCCAGCTTGCTCTCTCCTGGAAATCTTCTTTCATTGCTGAGACAATGTAGGGATAAAGCAGGAAGGTGGCTCAGATTGCAGGCAGATGAATGGACACAAGCATCAGAGAGGAGCTGACTGCCCTTAGCCTACAGATGTTATTGCAGGATCATAGGCATAAGCAGGCTCCTGGTAGCTTGGTGAAACAAGGAGAGTGAGGACAATCACCACTCCAGCAGCAGTGCAGCTAAGCAGGCCTTGCACAGGGTGATTGTCCTAGCACACAGGTCCCAGATGCTGTCAAAACCCTGCATTACCCAGCAGAAACACCTGAGTGGTCACACTCCATACAAAAAAAAAAACCAGAGAAAAACAGAACAAAATCCAAGAACAACTAAAATGTCTTTAAGAAGTGAATGACTTTTGATGTCTGCATGGCCAGCTGTGACATCCATCTGCTTTTCTCCTTCACAGCATCTCCCATGCTGCTGAAGGTATGGGTGAGAAATCCATGTGGTGGCTTAAAATCCAGGCTGAAATAATTGAGGCTGTTCAGCCTGGAGAAGAGAAGCCTCCAGGGGAGACCTTAGAGCTATGCTTTAATATGAAGGAGACCTACAGGAAGGCTGGGGAGGGACTGTTTAGAAGGGCTTGTAGTGATAGGATGAGGGAAAATAGTTTGAAACTGGAGCAGGGTAGACTTAAGTTGGACATCAGGAGAAAGTTCTTCACAATGAGAGTAGTGAGACACTGGAACAGATTGCCCAGGGATATGATTGAGGCCCTGACCCTGCAGGCATTCAAGATTAGACTCAACATGACCCTGGGCAGCCTGATCTAGTTGGAGATGTCCCTGTGGACTGCAAGGGGGTTGGATAAGATGCCCTTGGAGGGTCCTTTCCAACCCAATGCAATCCATGAATCTGTGTGCCTTGAGCTGAGAACTCAGCCAGAGCAGTATCAGTGTGGTTGCAGGAGCATCATTTCTTCAGCCTCAAGAATGGGAAGACAGAAACCTCAGCCCATGTGTTGCAGTCACCAATTTTTAGTTAACATCTCCTCACAGTCTTAGCCCATCCTGGAGTGCTACCAGAGGAGTGGCGACATTGAGTGTCCAAAGAGCACAGCCATGAATCAAAAATCTTTTTCTGAGGTTTATTAGAACAAATGGATGGAATGGGACATAAATAACATATCTGGGCAGACAACACAAAGGAAAGCAATGCATAGGGCCCAATACCTCCTCTGGTTATATTGTGTAAGGCAGTGGAGGAGGTAAGTGTAAAGGAGAACAAGACACAGCCCAGTAATTGTAACTGTATAGATTCAGAGAGAGCTTCCACCACAACAAAGGGACTGAGGTTGTCAGACTCCTGACTCAGTGCCAGATACCTCAGGGCTGAATTTGACATCCACTCTGATGTGTTGTTTAGGGAGAGGAATCAAAGAAAGAAACATACCTCTGTCCTGGAAACCCTGCCTTCAGCTGGGCTGGCTGCCCCACAGTGGTGTGCTGTATCCCAGCATCTCTGTCTGTCCCACTCCATCTATCCTTCCCTGGTTTTCATTGATCCTTCACCCTTCCTGCCTGCAGTGCCTCAGTCTTGAACTTGCTGAGATGGTGGTGGTGCCACCTTTGTAGTTAAAGCAAATCCTGCAGCTCTTGGTATTGGCATTTGGTGCACAGGTGGGTTTAGTCAGATGGTGGAACAGGCTGCCCAGGGAGGTGGTTGAGTCACCAACCCTGGGTGTGTTTAAATGTCACTTAGATGTGGTGCTTGGGGATATGGTTTATGGGTGACCTTTGTAGAGTAGGGTTAATGGCTGGACTTGATGATCCCAAGGGTCTTTTCCAACCTGAATGATTCTGTGATTCACAGAACCATAGAATTGCCTGGCTGGAAATGACCTTAAGATCATTGAGAGCATTTCCCTGTACACAACTCCATGTCCCTAAGCTCCTCATCCAGATGTCTTTTAAACACCTCCAGGAAAGCTTCATGCCAGTCCTGAGCTGCCAGCACTTCCTCTGCCTATCATGACATTGGAGTTTGGATCCCTGAAGTCACAACCTTTGGTCCTTTGTCTCAGTGTGATGGTAGGAAAAACTGTGTGGGGCTGATGCTGGCAATGAACAGAAATTCCTGGACTTGTATGCTTGTCTGGTCACTTTTGTATTTATTTTTATGTTCAACAGTGGGAAAATACTTCCACAGAATCAGTCAGGGTTGGAAGGAACCACAAGGATCATCTAGTTTTAACCCCCCTGCCATGGGCAGGGACACCTCACACTAGATCAGGCTGCTCAGAGCCACATCCAACCTGGCCTTAAACACCTCCAGGGATGAGGCTTCCACCATCTCCCTAGGCAACCTGTGCCAGTGTCTCAGCAACCTCATGCTGAAGAACTTCTTCCTAACATCCAGTCTGAATCTACCTATTTCTAGGTTTGTTCCATTCCCCCCCAGTCCTATCACTACCTGACATCCTGAAAAGTCCCTCCCCAGCTTCCCCTTTTGTCTTGTCAAACCACTTTACTGATCACAGCGGGCACCAAAATGCAAAAGTGGACTGCAGTGACTTCTAGTCCTTCATTAATGGCTTCAAATTGCACCAAGGGAAGTTTAGGTTGGACATGAGGAGAAGTTTCTTCACTGAAGGAGTGGTCAGGCACTACAACAGGCTACCCAGGGAGGTGGTGGAGTCACCATCCATGCAGGTGCTTAAGAAACCTGTGGCCATGGCACTTCAAGACATGGTTTAANGTGTTGGGGGAGGCGGGGGGGAGCTTGTCTGTCTAAAATAAAAGGCTTCTCTCAAATTAACAACCACAAGGATGTAAACATGGAAGCCAAAGGGAGCTGTTCCCCAGCAGCATCAGCTGTGCCAAAGAAGCCCCTCGAGGGCTTTCTTAGGAAAGAAAATGTGGGCACAAGATGCGGCACGCTCTTGCAGCCGGCTGGGAGGGAAGGTCCCAGGGTCAGGGTGCCAGGCGACGGTGGCAATCACGCCCTGCATGAATGGTGACAGCGGATTTCAGCAGCTGTGCTTGCGCCCGGGGCTGGCGCTGGTCATCCTGCTAAGCTGGGGGGGAATGCAGAGGTGCCGGTGGCTCTGGAGCCCTGGGCTGGGGGCTGGCGTGTCAGGCAGGCGGGCGCTGGGTGCCATCCAGCTCCCGAAGCTGGTCGGCTGCCTTTGTGGGCTTTGGTGGGAACTGGGTCAGAGCCCTGTCTGGGGAGAGGCTTGTGGAAAACAAGCAGAAAGCGAACGTAGGTGCTCAGCTGCCTGCTCGGCTCACGTCTGCTCTGGGGCTGAAGCGCAGCCAGGTCTCCGCTCCAGAGGTTCTCTCGCCTCGTTACGCCAGTTCACCTACAGCAGGGAGCCGCAGTCCGCCGGCTCAGCTGTGCCAGGAGAGGCCTTGGTAGGTGCAGCCTCTGCTGGGATGAGAATCCTTTAACTGGTTCAGTTTTCCAGGGAGAAATGCAAAAAGGGCAAGAACTCAAGCATCACTCTGAGGAGGAAAGGAAACCTGGGGCTGTTGGGTGTGGAAAAGAGCAGCCTGAGAGGGGAACTGATCAATGCTCAGCAAGAGCCAAAGGGTGGGGGGCAAGAGGATGGGGGCAG
>WBNM01043896.1:2410-16194 GCA_013399055.1 Ramphastos sulfuratus | reverse complement strand
AACTCCATCCCCTTGGACTCTGCCCATCTGTCCAGGTGCTCGAGGTCCTGCTGCAGAGCCCTTCTGCCCTCCAACCCACCAACATCTGCCCCCAGCTTGGTGTCATCTGCACACTTGCTGGTGACTGTCTCGATGCCCTCGTCCAGATCATCAATGAAGATGTTAAAGAGGATGGGGCCCAGTACTGATCCCTGGGGGACAGTGCTAGTGAACAGTGAATCTTGCAGTGCAACCTGCACTGGATTCTATGGTTGTGCTTTGGCAGGGAGGTTGGACCTGATGATGTCTGGAGGTCCCTTCCAACCCCTAACATCCTGCATGATCCTGTGTGGACATGGTCTGGGTGGCAGAGGTAGACCTGTTTTTATGCTAAAAGCTCAGGCTGGCCCTTCTGGCAGAGTGGAGCAGGGAAGCAGTTTGGAGAAGTCTGTTTGCCTGTTTTCATAAGAGATGTCATGCTTGGGGGAGGGGGGGAAGTTTAAATCCACAGGATATGGAGGCAAAGCAGCCCACTTCCCCCACAGCAAAGCTTCTCTTTTTTATTTTTTTTAATTATTATCATTATTAATTTATTTTTTAATGGTTTGTTTGTTTGTTTTCAGAAGCTGTCCCTCCCCTGTCTCCTGGCAGGACTTGGGTCACGCTCCAGATTCCATCCTGTCCTTCTGCTTCCTGCCCTTTTACCCATCACCAGTGATAAAAACACCCTACCAACGGCATGGTGGAGCTGATTGCCCTGCTCTACTTTCAGAAATTAAAAGTAATGTTGCAAAAGCTGTTTTGTTTGGGGTGTTTGTTTTGTTTTTTGGGTTGGTTTTTTTTTTGTGTGTGTGGTCATTTCAAAGGGATCCTATTGACGTGAGCTGCTCAGCATCTCAAGAGTTTCAGTCTCTGAAATCTTTTCTGCTGCCATGAAAATGTCAGCCTCTGTGCTTAGATTTTGTTGTTGGTTTGGGGTGGGGTGTGGGGGGTGCTGTTTTTTGTTTTGCCTGGACTGCTATTTAGCAACATGAGAAATGGTCTAGGCTGTCATATTTGCGCTAACAAAAATGTCCCTGGAGGAAGGGATCCTTCAGATTTGGGGTTTTGGATTGATAGGCTCAAGCTGAGAAGTTGGGCTTGCTGGCTTCACAGGAGCAGAGGAAACTGCCCCTAGGAGCAGATCCCTGCCCAGATACAAAAGAAAATCTACCCTGTTGTGGACTTTGTGACATTTGTAAAGCATCTGATCTTGGTCGCTGTTGGAGGTAGGATGTTGGGTTGGAGAAAGAGAACATTCATCCAGTTTGGTTGCTTTCTTCTGTTTCCTTAAATCCAGGGCTCCATAAGTAGAGGTCTTTGGTGGATCCAGTAGGAAAAGTTGGTTTGTTCCTATGTTCATGTTCACAGAGAAGTATGGAACTGCTTTGACAAAGCTAAGTTGTCCTGGAAGTGTCACTGTAGCTGCAATTGTCTTGTGGTGATACGCAAGAAGAGGTTTGTAGCGAGGTCAGCAATGTCAGGTGGTCCAATAAAAGACATCAAACCTTGCCTCACTTAATGACCTAAGGTACTCCAAGGGCAAGTTAAACAAAACATGATGCTAAATAATCTGGTGTCCATGTCTGAGCTCACTTGAGGAGGAAGCTACCCTTGGAGCTGCTGAGTGCTGAGGTGAGGAAGGAAATCAGCTGTCCTAATGGTTATCACAGAATCATAGAACAGCTTAGGCTGGAAAAGACCTTAGGAAATCAGCAGCCCTGAGGAAAAGGCCCTGGGGGTCTGGGCTGATGAAAAGCTCAACATGAGCCTGCAGTGTGAGTGCAGCCCAAACAGCAACTATGTGCTGGGCTGCAGCAAGAGCAGTGTGGCCAGCAGGGCAAGGGAGGGGATTCTGCCCCTTTGCTCTGCTCTCATCAGACTCCACCTGGAGTCCTGTGTGCAGTTCTGGAGCCCCCAGCACAGGAAGGACATGGAACTGTTGGAGCAGGTCCAGAGGAGGCCACAAAGATGCTCAGAGGGCTGCAGCAGCTCTGCTATGAGGACAGGCTGAGAGAGTTGGGGCTCTGCAGCCTGGAGAAGAGAAGGCTTCCAGGAGACCTTAGAGTAGCCTTCCAGTATCTGAAGGGGGCTACAGGAAGGCTGGGGAGGGACTATTGACAAGGTCTTGCAATGACAGGACAAGGGGCAATGGGTTTGAACTGGCAGAGGGGAGATTGAAACTGGATGTTAGGAGGAAGTTGTTTGCAGTGAGGGTGGTGAGACACTGGCACAGGTTGCCCAGGGAGGTTGTGGCTGCTCCCTCCCTGGAGGTGTTCAAGGCCAAGTTGGACGAGGCCTTGAGTGAGCTGTGCTAGTGGGAGGTGTCCCTGCCTATGGCAGGGGGTTGGAACTGGCTGAGCTTTGAGGTCCCTTCCAACCTTACCATTCTATGATTCTATCTAATCCAACCTCCCTGCCATGGGGAGGGACACCTCTCGTCTGGACCAGATTACTCAGTCTTGAGAGTGAAGATGCTGATTGAAGGAGGACTTTTAATTGGCACACTATGAATGGACTAATGTGCAAAGGCAAGGTTGGTTGCTTTCCCCATGCTGCCACCCTTCCAGGCCTACTCCAAGTTTTTCTCCTGATGTGTTCTTAGGATTCTTGATGTTGGAGAGCTGAAAATTTATAGAGGGAACAAGTGGAGGATCCGAAGAGATGATAAAGGTGGTTGAAATGTTAAGCTAAGGGATAGAAATGTGCTTATGTTTCGTTTCTGGTGCCATTGAGAGGAGCTTACAAAGAGCTCTATTTCATTTTGACTTCTCCCATGCTTTCCCTACCTGTGGCAGTGTCCCCATTTCCTTGAGGTGACTGCTAGATACTGCACAAGGGTGTTGTGGCCACTGAAAACCCTCTGGGCTTTTTTTCAGTCAGTTGGGCACTCTGAACAGCTTTGTCTTGAAGTTCATTCTGCTGTCCTGGACAACCTGCTGTAGGTGACTCTGCTTGAGCAGGGTGGATTAGACAATATGACATCAAGAGGTCCCTTTCCACCTGAAGCATGGTGTGATTCAGCCTTTTAAGTGTCTTTCTAAGCCTACAGTGGGTGAATCTGAATGCTGGGAGCAGCATGTCTCCACCAGGACTGCAGAATTACCTTGTATTAACCTTTTGATGTTCTGCCTGCCTCATCTGCATGTTCTTTCATGCTACACTTTGGTCTAGACCAACATGTGGGTAGCTAAGCAGGGTTGGGAGTTAGAATCATAGAATCAACCAGGTTGGAAGAGACCTCCAAGGTCATCCAGTCCAACCTATCACCCAGCCCTAACCAATCAACCAGACCATGGCACTAAGTGCCCCATCCAGGCTTTTCTTGAACACCTCCAGGGATGGGGACTCCACCACCTCCCTGGGCAGCCCATTCCAATGCCAATCCCTCTCTCTGGGAAGAACTTCCTCCTAATATCCAACCTACACCTCCCCTGGCACAACTTGACACTGTGTCCCTTTGTGCTGTTGGTGGGTGCTTGGGAGAAGAGCCCAACCCCACCTGGCTACAACCTCCTTTCAGATAGCTGTAGACAGCAGTGAGGTTGATGTCCTGCAAACTGTCTACAACTACCTGAAGGGAAATTGTGGAGAGGCTGCTGCTGGTCTCTTCTCACAGCTAATTGGAGACAGAACCAGGGGGAATGGCCCCAGGCTGAGACTGGGTAGGTTTAGATTGGACACTGGGAAAAAGTTTTTCACAGAGAGAGTGGTCAGGGACTGGACTGAGCTGCCCAGGGAGGTGGTGGAGTCACCAAGGCTGGATGTGTTTAAGGGTGGTTTGGATGTGGTGCTTGGGGATATGGTTTAAGGTGAATCTTGTAGAGTAGGGTTCTAGGTTGGCCTTGGTGATCCTGAGGGGCTTTTCCAAGCTGGATGTTTCTGTGACTCTGTGAAACCTATCTTGCAGCTACCCCCTCCCAGCAGTCTCTTTAGAGCAGCTCCTGCCCACTTCCCAGTGCCTCCCAGCCCCTGCCATCCTGTCTGTGGCCCCGGCCAGGCTCAGCATGCCAAAGGAGACAAAGCCTCCTCCCGCATAGCTTGGGCATAGCTCAGCCACATTCTTCACTGACTGCTTTTCCCCAGTGACCTTACTCTACAGCTCTGGTGGTCAGTGGACTATTATGCTGCGAGCTTGCCCGCATTCCTCCACCCACTCAGGCGAGCAGTGCCCGCTGGGAAGGGGCGGCGAGGCAGGGAGGAATCCAACCATCTGGGGACTTCTTCAAGGGAAACAGAAATTCCAGGCCTTTGGGGTTATTTTTTGCCCATCACTTTTCCAGCCACGGGGAGGTTGGAGCAGCTGCCTGAAGAAGGGCTGACCATTGTGGTCGCCACACAGCCTGCAGTGACAGGCATTGGCATGGCAAGCCAGCAGGCTCCTCTTATTGCCACACTTGCTTGGCCTTTTCCTCACGTTGAGAGGAAACCTCAAGGAAAAGAGCCTGGAAGGACCTTCTGGGAGTGGTTGCCACTTGTCATGTTTGTAGGAGCCTTGCAGGAACAGGTTTAGTTCTTCAGTTCCCCTCCTTTGGAGGCTGCTAAAGATCTTTAAAGGCTATAAATCATACATCTTGTTGGCTTTGGGAGCCTTGTGATTTTGACCACTTAATGTCCAACTTCTAAAATAACAGGTTTATTTTCTTATGGATGTGTGAGAGGAAGAGACTAGACATGAAGCTAGAAAGAGAGTTGCACTGCAGAAGAGTTTTCAGCTCTGGAGCCAACTTGGACACATTACAGTGGAGAAAGGTTTGTACAGTAAGAGGAGAAGGTTAGAATCCTGCTATTTTATTATTGCTACAGTTAGAAATGTTAAGGATTTGTGGAGGACTGACTTAAGTCAGGAAAATTTATGGCTCTCATCGCTCCCTCTGCACATCCTGTATCTTTTCTGACATCCTTCCAAGGGCATAAATATTAATAGAGTAATACTGACATTTAGGGCCCGATCCAAGTCTCATTAAATTTGGTGGAAAGACTCCCATTGTCTTCAGTGGGAGATGGATCCTGGTCTTGAACAGGAACAAAGAGGGAGAAAATACCAAGTGGGGCTTCGTGGGGCTGAATAATGCTGCTCTCAAATCAGAAGCTCCTCCGCTTCCTGACTCGCAGCCTCGCGCTCCGTGACCTTTAGTGTTAAATTATTGCCAAAACAGGAAGGAGAAATTAAGGCTTGATAAGGGTTGAGATGGTCAGAGATTTGACCAGCCTCACTGATGGAATGTGACAATTTCTTCAATGGGAAAGGGGCTTGGGCGTGAATCGTTCCTGGCTCGTTCCGATTTGCTCAGCCTCCCAGCCCTGCAGTTTGCTCTGCCACCAAAATTCCTTCCCCTGCCTGGTTTGTTGTAACCTCTGCAGGTGCACGAAGAGTTACAGGGAGAGGATTAGCTCTTGTCAAATGGCTCCATGTGCTTCATTGAAGAGATAGTTCAGCTCTCTGGATAGCATGTGAGGGTCTATTGCAAAAGCTTTTTTGGCATTGGAATCTCTCCTTCCCTAGATCAAAATCTTTCCCCCCCAAACCTTTCTGCTTGGCAATTAGTTACAGCTGTGTTTTGCAAAGCCACCGAGGGAATTTGGATGTCCAGTTCCCATAAAGTTTAATATGAATTAGGTTTCCAAGCAGCTTTGAAAGTTCAGCTGAGTTAGGGCTTGCAGCCCTCCTGGTTTTGATACAGCTGTGCACGTGGAACCAACTCCTGTGCCTCAGGATGACGAAGAGAAAGGCAAAGGCAAGTTTTTGTCATCACCTTGCAGAGCGCAGGCCTGGAGGAAACAGCTAAATCAGAGCTCGCAGCACCTGCAAGAAGTCCTGCTTCATGTCAAAAGAAGCAAGAGTAATTTTTCTGGCGTTTTCCATGACTGTTAGGAGCAGAAGTCCTTCTTTGCACCCAAACACAAGCCAGGTTTCCAAAGGGGCCTTTGATGAAACCACAAATGCCGCCTTGCAGTACACTGAGTTCTCCTGGCAATGCAGCCAAGGATGGAGCGAGCAGAGAAGACCCTGTGCTCAGAAGTACCTGGCAAGTTGCAGGCCAGAACAGGCTGTAAGGTACACTTCCCTGGAGAGGTTATCAGTGAACATTTGAACTTTCCCAACCGTGACCACCAGCAGAACTTCCAGTTCCTGCTCTTGTCAGCTAGAAGGTTCGTATCTGATGTGTGAAGCGCAAGCACACGCAGGGAGCCTTTCACCTCTCCTGTCTGAAGGAAAATATACAGGCAGCAACAAGGGGCAGAGCCAAGGGAAACAGCTCAAGAAGTGCAGCAGCAAATGTTGGACTTGCTTTGGCTGCACCACTCAACCACCTTCTAGCTACCACCGTCTACAGAGATGGTATCTTCACTGCCTTCAAAATAAGTCTTATTTTAGGGTGGAGAGGTGGGGAAGGAGAGGGGAAGCACTTCTAGAGTGCAGCTAGCTGAGGCAGAAGCCTCATGGCAAAAGGTTATTTAAGCTGCAGACTTCTCAGAAAAGGAATGCTTTGGAAATATTTCCTGTAGCTACACCAGGGGTCTACAAATCTTTGCCAACATTCTGGAGCCACGTTGGTAAACAAACATGTTCTGAAGAAGGGGGGGGGGAGGAAAAAAAAAAAAAGGGGGAGGAGGCTTTGAGAAATAGGTCCAAGGCAACTTAGATGAGTTGCTTTCCAGTGCTAGTGCTCAGTAGCCACAAGAGCAATAAAGCAAAAAGATTTCCCTCTTAGTCAAAACCAGAAGCAGCTGTTTATGATCAGTCCTGTTTGGAGCCTCCAGAGCTGTAAAACTAAAGCTGCGGTGCCTTGAGTGAACATAAATACTTTAGAGGGCCACAAGGTACCTGTGTGCTTGCAGTGCTGTAACAGAGAGGAGAAGCCAACTGGAGGGCTTGAACCACTCTCCCCACATCTTCCATTGCAAAGCAGATGAGCCCTCAAAGGACAGGAATGATGATGCTGCAGGTTTTAAACTCTTGCTCTACCATTTTGCTGTATTTGTCCCCCAGGCTTTTTTCTCTGGCTCTCTTCCTACCACCATGGACCTGGAGAGTTCAAGAGGCTCCTTAGATGTCATGAAATTAGCAGGTACTGAAGGAAATGGTGTTGAGAATTCTGGATTAGCTTTTCTACTGAGGACTTTTATGCCGCTGGTTGGTCAGATGAAGTCCAGCTGAGAAAGGAGAAGTCCTGATCTGTCATTCTTGGTGTTCTTGATGACACCAAGATGAGTGGAGACACTCTAAAGGGAAGGGATGCCATCCCGAGGGATCTTGGCAGGCTACAGAAGTGGGGCTGTGCAAACCTCAGGAAGTTAAAAAATGACAAGTTACAAGGTCCTGGACCTGGGTCAGGGCAATCCCAGACACAAATAGAGGCTGGGGGATGAAGGGCTGGAGAGCAGCCCTGTGGAAAACCACTTTGGGGGAAGGATGGATGAAAAGCTGGAGATGAGCTGGCACTGAGTGCTGCCAGCCCAGAGCCAGCTGTGTCCTGGGCTGATCCCCGGCAGCAGGGGCAGGGAGGGGATTCTGCCCCTCTGCTGTGCTCTACTAAGACCCCCCCCCCCTGCAGGGCTGGGGCCAGCTCTGGAGTCCTCCGCACAGCACAGACAGGAACCTGTTGGAGTGGGGCCAGAGGAGACCACAGCAATGCTGGCAGAGCTGGAAACCCTCTGCTGCGAAGCCAGACTGGGAGAATTTGGCTTGTTCAGCCTGGATAAAGCTCCAGAGAGACCTTCTGGTGGCCCTTCAGTACTTCAAAGGGTCTAGAAGAAAGATGGGGAGGGACTCTATCAGGAAGTGTTAGGAGGAACAAAAAAAGGTTAGATTTAGAATAGATATTAGGAAAAAAATCTTCACTGTGAGGATGGTGAAATCAACCTGGTGTGCCCAGAGAGGTGGTTAGATGCCCCATCTCTGGAAGTATGAAGGCCAGGTTGGACAGGCCTTTGAGCAGCTTGCTCTAGTGGAAAATGTCCCTGTCCACAGCAAGATTGGAACTAGTTGATCTTCAAGGTCCCCTCCACCCCAAGCATTCTGTGAGTCAGGTGTCTGTCACATAATAGTGATGGTGCTTAAATGTTGAAGGCTTAGGTTGGATTTTAGGGAACAATACTCCCTGAAAAGCTTGTCAAGCCCTGGCACAGGCTGCCCAGGGAAATGGTGGAGTCCCCCTCCAGGGAGGGGTTTCAAAGCCACGGCAGATGTGGCACTGAGGGCCGCAGTTTAGCGCTGACCTGGCAGTGCTGGGTTAATGGTTGGGCCTGGTGAACTTAAAGGTCTCTTCCAACCAAAAGGATTCTCTGATCCATTTGCCGTGCAGCCCTTTGCCTCCACATGAAGCACAAATTCCCTCTCCCCACCCTCTTTTGCATTGTTTCCTCTCCCCCCCCTCTTTTTTTTTTTTCTCTTCCTGTCAAATATTTCAGCAGCGATTTCCTTTCTGGTGGCGTGCCAAGCAGCATTCCAGCTCTGCCCCCTTGGAAAAGAGGGAAGCTGACCCCCATTTCCATAACCAAGGAAGGGACAGGTAGCCTTTGTTTGTGTTCCAGAGCATGACTGTTTTCCTTAGCTTCACACCAAAAGAGGAGAAATGAGGCTGTAATTCAGAGGGGGCGGAATTGGCCACTGACCCCAGCAGCGAGATGGGTGGTACAGAGCCAAATGCTCTTTGGTGATGAACCTTTGGCTTCAGCCAATTCCTTCTCTCACCCTCTTCCTCTCTCCCCACAAGATTTCCCTTTCCTTTTTATTTTTTTTTTCTTTTGGGTAGTTGTTGTTGTTGTGTTTGAGGCACGTCAAACCCTGGAATAGCCCTAACAGGCATTAGTCACCAGTGATTAAAATAGCCACTAAGCAGGCAAGAGCCTGTGCTGATTTGTGCTAAATTGGGTGTATCTGTGTTTGTAGCAAGGGTTTGCTAATTTGCAAACCTCCCTTCTTATTATCCTTGTTTTTATTAATAGCACCAAGGGGCTCCAGCTGACACTGAAGTTTGCTTCTCATCTGCTTCTGTCAGTGGGAAAGAGATGAGTTTGACATCTAGATGAGGGCTGTAAAAATCAGGAGGAGTGAAGGACCACCTAAGCCAGGCTGCTGAAGCACAGAGGTTCCATCAGTGGCCCACCCAGGAGAGGGAAATGGCAGAGCTGAGGAATAGGCTCAAGTGGTACAGTCGTAGCCTGGTTTCAGTTGTGAGGGACCTTTGAAAGACATCCAACCCCCCTGCAGCCAGCAGGTACACCTGCAGCCACAGCAGGTAGCTCAGAGCCCCAGACAACCTCACCTGCAATGGTTCCAGGGATGAGGCATCCACCACTTCTCTGGGCAATGTGCACCAAGGTCACCACCTTCAGTGTCAAACATTTCATGCAGCCNCCTCCTTTAACCCCACTAAACCCCTGTCTGTGCTGTGCTGAGGATTCCAGGGCTGGCCCCAGCACTGCAGGGGGAGTCTCATCAGAGCACAGCAGAGGGGCAGAATCCCCTCCCTGTGCCTGCTGCCCACACTGCTGGGGATCAGCTCAGGACAGGCTGGGGCTGGGCTGGCAGTGCTCAGTACCAGCTCATGTCCAGCTTTACATCCATCCATTCCCCAAAGTCATTTTCCACAGGGCTGCTCCCCAGCCCTTCATCCTCAGCCCATGCTAGTACCAGGGCTTGCCCCAGCTCAGGTGCAGGACCTTGCACTTGGCTTTGATGAGCCTCATGTGGTTCCACTTCCTCACAGGTCCCTCTGTGTGGATCCCATGCCTCAGATGTGTCAGATACATCACTCAGCTTGGTGTTACCTGCAGACTTGCTGATTATGTGCTCAATTCTGCTGTCTATGGCATAGAATCCTAGAAGGCATTGTGCTGGAAGGGAGACCTTTGAAGGCCATCTAGTCCAACACCCCATGCAGCAAGCAGGGACATCTTTAGCTAGGTGAGGTTGCTCAGAGCCCTGTCAAGCCTGACTTGGAATGTCTCCAGGGATGAGGCCTCCACCACCTCCCTGGGAAACCTGTGCCAATATTCTACTGCCCTCATAATAAAGAACATTTTCCTAATGTCATTGAGGAAGATATCAAACAGCACTGGTCCCAGTACAGACCTCTGAGGGACAGCACTTTTCACCCATCACTTATCACCAACCATACTTTGCTTTGGCTCTGAGCAGGTTCTCAGCTGGATAACTGCTCCTCACCTTCCTGGCTGGCAGAAAGTGGGCAGCTTGGTGCCCTTACACAGGCAGAGCTGCTGCCAAGGTAGGTGCTGTGCTGGGAGTGAAGGTGATGCTTCTGGGAAGGAACAAGATGGAAAGAAATCAGCAACACCAAACCAACAGGCCACATTGTTGGGGGATTGTGACAATAAACCCACCCAAAAGGGTGCAGATCTCACCTTGGTCCAGCACAGCATCTGAAAATGTAATTGCAGCTGTGGACCTGCCTCTCTTCACCTGTACAGTGGGGACAGTTGTGTGACCACCTGTGGTTTGAGGGTCCAGTTTTATAGACATGCTTGACCTTGAGTGACCTGAGTGAAAAGCCCATTTAATAGGGACAAATGGTGAGATACAGTGACCAAATCTGTTTCTGAAACACATCAGGCTCCCCTCTAAGTATCTGCAGTGGTTGGGGGTTCATTCCTAGCACTCAGAGGAAGCAGTAAGGATTTACCCTGCTTTTTAGCCCTTCAAGAGCAAGGAAAAAAAAACAAAAACAAACAAACAAAACCCAAACAAACAGCCCAGTCCTGTGTTTTTCCTTGCTTGAAGTTTTGGGTTGTGTCCCTGCTGATGGCTCAGGGATGATCCATGGCTCTGATGCAGAACAGAAACTGGAAGTCTTGTAAGAATGACTTAGGGCAGGCTGTGAGTCTATCAGAAGGGGGTTTTCCCTCTGTGTATCTGCTTCCAGCTGAGAGGAAACAACAAAGAATGTGTTTAAAATCAATGGAATTAGTTGAACTTCTTCGACTCGTAGTAAAGGTTTGGATTTTTGGAGATTTTAAGTGAGGTTTTGGCTCTGGGTTTGTTTTGCCTGCTGTAGTTGTGTATCTCTAAGTGTATAATAAACTACAAGGTCTAAGCAGTGTTGCTGAAGGTCCTGTGTTGCTCTGCAGCAAGCACCATGACGATGATGGTGGTGGCTTACAGAAAGGACATGTTTCTGGTAAGACCTCACCTGGAGTACTGTGTTCAGCTCTGGTGCCCTCAACACAAGATGGACATGGACCTGAGATGCAGTGGGTCCAGAGGAGGGCCATGAAAATGATGGAGGGGCTGGAGCACCTCTGCTGTGAGGCCAGGCTGAGGGAGATGGGAATGTTCAGCCTGGAAAAGAGAAGGCTCCAGGGAGACCTTCTGATGGGCTTTCAGTACCTGAAGGAGGTCTAGAAGAAGGCTGCAGAGGGACAGTTTCCAAAGGCCTGTAGTGATAGGACAAGGAGCAATGGTTTGAAGTTAGAGAAGAGCAGATTTAGATTGGATGTTAGGAACATCCTCTTTATCATGAGGGTGGTGGAACACTGCAGCAGGTTGCCCAGGGAGATAGTTGAGGCCTCATCCCTGCAGATATTCAAGGTCAGACTCAGCAAGGCTCTGGGCAACCTGATCTAGTGGTGGATGTCCCTGCTGACTGCAAGGGGGTTGGACTGGATGACTTTTGGAGGTCCTTTCCAACCCAAGATGTTCTGTGATTATGTATTTTAATTATTAGAATCATAGAATCAGTCAGGGTTGGAAGGGACCACAAGGATCATCCAGTTCCAACCCCCCTGCCATGCTCAGGGACACCTCACACTAGATCAGACTGGCCAGAGCCTCATCCAGCCTGGCCTGAAACACCTCCAGGGATGAGGCTTCCACCACCTCCCTGGGCAACCTGCTCCAGGGTCTCATCAGCCTCATGGTGAAGAACTTCTTCCTAACATCCAATATGAATCTCTCCATTTCCAGCTTTGTTCCATTCCCCTCAGTCCTGTCACTACCTGACAGCCTAAAAAGTCCCTCCCCAGCTTTCTTGTAGCCCCCCTTCAGATACTGAAAGGCCACAATAAGGTCACTTCAAAGCCTTCTCCTCTCCAGACTGAGCAATTTGTTCATTTCATGTGTGATGAGTTGAACCAGGAGGGAAACCAACCTGCAGGCAGTTCCAGTGCAGCAGGACATAACCTGAGGCAGCTACCACCAGATGAAAACTCCTGTGAGCACTTTGCTCGTGTTGTAGAGGATCCCTGAATCAGGGGAGCTGCTAACAAGGCATTGAACCCTGAGATGTAATTAATCTTCTTGCTTGAGTATGGACTTCAAGCTTTCAAAGTGCAGGAGGAATGTGTAGGAAGGGCTGTACCAAGCCATAAGTGTGAAGAACCACAAAGTTGAGTGATGAGGCTTGGAAAGGCTTTGGAGTGGCTGTAGATGGACATACAGGGGAAGGACCAAATGTGAGTTGTGAAAAGCACTCAAAACATCTCTTGTCCTCAGCCAGCTCATTTAGGGTTTCCTGAGAAAATGTCAGAGGGCTGAAGAGTGGACACTTGCCTGCTGTCTTCTCCAAGGACAGTGGAGGTTTGGGTTTGCTAGTGCTGCAGAGCTGGAGATGATAACAGCAGAGGTGGTGGAGCTCTCTCCTCCTGGCTGCAGGATTTGAGAGGCTGTGTCAGCCAGGGCACTATCCTCATGTGCTGAAACTGAGCATCTGGACAGTTCATGCTGTTGAAACTTGGATTGTCCCTTTGGGGTTTTGTCCTGATGGGTGGGTTTAGCTCTCACCTGATGAGAGCAGCACTTTGGTACTTCAAGGAGCCAGTCAGAAAGCTGGGGACAGGCTTTTGATCAGGACCTGTTGTGACAGGACAAAGGGTGATGGTTTGAAACTAAAAGAGAGATTCAGACTAGAAAGAGGGGAGAAATGTTTGTCACTGAGGGTGGTGAGACACTGGCTCAGGTTGCCCAGAGAGGACCCATTGCAGGTCAGGTTGTTTGGGGCTCCGAGCAACCTGCTCTAGTTGCAGATGTCCCTGAGCTTTTAAAGGTCCCTTCCAACCCAAACCATTTCATGATTAGTGAGAGGCAAGGATGCAAAGAATCTGTGAAGCAGCCATGCTACCTTTTCATTATACATTTCCAAAGAGACAACCTCAAAATATGCTGAGAATCTCCCCCAGGGGAAGGAAATCTCTAAACCTCCTATTAAGAAACCACTGCAGCACCTCATCTCAGAGAGGGAAGAGTTTTCATTAGATCCTTCCCAAGCCACAGCCCAGCTACCAACTTTCTTTCCCTAGTGCCTTAGATGGAGGGGAGAGGAGGGAAGGAAAAAAACCCACAAAGGAAAAAACCCATCCCAGCTCACTTTCCAAGTGCTGCTCAGTCTGCACTGATTTTAGAAGGTGGTTGATAAAGCTGAGGAGTGAGCTGAGGTCAGAGCCTCAGGACAGCAGCTCCCCATGCCATGAAGGAACTTTCTGTGCCTGCGTGGGGCACCAAGGGTTGTATCTGATTCTTGAAAAGCCTTCAGACTCTCTCCAAAGAATTCCAAATTTAAAGCAGCATAAAATGCTCCATCAAAGATGTTTTACAGCCTTGACGGCGCTGCCTGTCGAGTCCACCCCAGTGGCTGCTTCTGAGAGCTCTTGAATAAGCTCCTGATTGAGTTTTTCCTGCTGCTGGGCAGTCTTCATACAAAATGGGGTCAGTTGTTTTATAGTCCTGTCTGGATGGGGGAACCTTGGAGGGGAGGGGTGGGGGGGGCTGCTTCACCCAAGGTTGCTGTGAAAGCACACAAAATACA
>WBNM01043893.1:84954-95131 GCA_013399055.1 Ramphastos sulfuratus | reverse complement strand
AGACTGAGAGGGGATCTTATCAGGGGTGGGGAATCAAGAGGATGGGGCCAAATTCTTTTTAGTGGTTCCTAGTGACAGGACAAGGGTCAGTGGGCACAAACTAGAACACAGGAGGTTCCATCTGAACACGAGGAGAAAATGCTTTTGCCAGAGCTCTGGAAGAGGCTACCTTGAGAGGCTGTGAAGTCTCCTTCTTTGGAGAGATTCCAAACCTGCTTGGACATTGCAATCATGGGCAACCTGCTGTGTGTGACCCTACTTCACCAAGGAGGTTGAATGAGGTGATCTGTAGAAGTCCCATCCAGCCCCTACCATTCTGTGATTTTAAGTTTAAACTGTACCTTTAGGTTTTCTAAACTTACTTTAATAAAAACACTTTGGTATAGTATGGAATGGATTTGAGTTTCTTCCTTCGAGGTTTACTAAATATGGCTTACAATAATGCACTTTATGGAACACTCCTCTAAAATAAAAATGATGTTTATGAACGAGGAAAGTATCCCATCTTCAAACATGCTGTAACTTTTGAAAATAGCCAAGAATAGATTTTGGCAGCTGCTGGTCCTCTGAGGGGATCTAAATCACTTCAGGGATGATGTGAAGCCCTGTTTGCTGTAGCAAGACATTTCATCTGTCCTGTGTGTGGGTTCTGGAGTTGGATGGTCAGGCAGCAATTGGTTTGCCTGTGATTGAAGGCTTTGCTGTGTAATTATGTCAACATGCCTGGTATTGTCGTCTCCCTCTAACTCCTCACCATGCAGAAATTATGCCTTTGGGCTAAAGGATGGATGAGGAATTTCCAGAGCAAGTTTTCAACAGCAACAACTGTGAGTTCGTGCATGACTTCAACAGCGTTTTTAGGCTTAAAGCAGGCTCAAAGTTTCCCTTAAGGATTTTCAAAATTTTGGAAGCTCATTCAAGCTATTGTACAGTACTTCCAATCAGGCTGCCATAAACTGAAAAATCCCAGGCGCATCTCTGCGTGGCTGCAAATCCACCCTGCAGCACAGCTGCAGTAAGACCAGAAGAGGAAAGGCCTCCTGCATTTATTTCTGTCCAGGAAATCCCAGACAGAGATTGGTAGCTCAGCATAATCATACAGTCTCTCTTTCAAAGTAGAAACTGATCCTCCTCAGGATCCTGCTCTTCTCCCTGATCCGAACAACCCATTCCAGCATCCTAGGCCCTGTGCTTGCCTGCCTCTGATGTCTCTCTTGTACATGCCAATCTAATCCTGTTCTTTCCAAAGCAAAACACAGTCCTGTGCTCCTCTCCCTTTACTGCTCCCATCTAATGCGCAGCACCCACCCACTCTGCTCTCCTGCACTGCTGCTACCTGTTGATTTACAAACAAAGTCTCCAACACAATTCCCACTGTCACCTGTGGCCCAGAGGAGACCACAGAAATGAGCCAAGGGTGGGAACTCGTTTGCTGTGAGGAGAGGCTGAGAGAATTTGGGTTGTTCAGCCTGGAGGAGAGACAGCGCTAGAGATCTTTTTGTGGCCTTTCAGTACTCAAAGGGCTGATAAGAAAGATAGGGACAGACTTTTTAGCAGGGCCTGTTGTGACAGGACGAGGGATGATGGTTTTAAGCTATAGGAGAAGAAATTTAGAGGAGACAGAAGGAAGATGTTTTTTATGCCAAGGGTAGTGAGCCACGGGTACAGGTTGCCCAGAAAAGTGGTAGAAGCCCTATGCCTGGAACCATTTCCTGTCAGGTTGGACAGGACTCTGAGCAACCTGCTGTAGTTGCAGATGTCCATGCTAACTGTAGGAGGTTTAGACTAGTTTAGGTCCCTTCCAGCCTAAAACACTCTATGCTTCCAAATGTGGATCCCAAGTGGGCTGGGATCTCAGGATTTTGGCCTGGCCAGGTTGCTGCAGGCTCCCACAGACACTGGGCAGCTTCTCAGAGCAGAAAGTTTTGATCAACCAAATAATGTTCCTTATCTTATTGCTCCTGTACCAGGCTGAGCACAGGAGGTGTAGCAGCATCTGGGCACCCATTCTGCTGGCACAGGACAGGCTGTGCAGCGCAGGCCACCTCCAAGAAGGCCACTTGCACACCAGATCTTAAAATCACACTGTGGTAAGTGTGAGTATTTAGCACTAGCTGGAAAAAGGCTACATTAAACTAATATTATTTCACCTGCTGAATTGTTTAAATTGTGGAGAACTGTGTTTATTTCTCTTTTTCTCTGTAGGAAGTGGGGAAGGAGCAGTGCATTTGCTATATGTTCTACATCTCCTGTTTTTTTATTCTTGTGGGGTTTGTTACCCTGTCTTCTGCAGCCAGTATTTGGTAAATTTGTATCGCGAGACGTCACTGCATCTAGTTCACCGTGTAGTGCAGCATGAACTGATCCATCTCCCTTTGAGGAAACGGGCTCTAGGAACATAAAAACACAATAAAAATTGTTGTTTGAAGTATACTATGAAAGCAGCTGCCAGGTGTTTACCTGAAACAAGATTACTCTTGTCGAGTGGGGAAACTCTCAGCAAGGTGGTTGGTTAAAGCTCCGGGTTTGAAAATTGTCTTATCTGTTCTAGCTATGACAAGAAGCAAGCTTGTTTTCTTTATCTTTAAAGAAAGCCAAAAAGATAAGAGCTTTCCAACGCTTTCTGTCAACAGAATTAAATTAAATGAAGCAAATAGAATAATACTTATACGAGGTAAAATGGTTCTTGGTGCCCTCAGCAGCCTGTCCCTTTCTCTGAGGAGGTGAGTTTTCACCTTTCCTTCCACTACTGCTTTTTTCTTTCCTCATCCCTCAAACAACATCCATGCCTCTTTAAATTTTACAGTCCATTAGCTTTAAATGGAGAGCAGACACTGAACGGATTTTCTGAAGATAATCTTAGGATGGAGAAGCACACTCTGAAAAAATATGCTCTCCTCAGAGTGCAAAGCCATGAGAAGAGTTTTGTGCAAAGGCTGTAGTATCAGAGACATATTTTTGTATCATTTCTTAAACGAGAAATATCTTTTTTTCACTGAAGGAAATTATTCTCCAAAGTGTTGTAAAGCTCCAAGGGCCTCAGATCAAATATTCGCTCATTCAAGTCTGAAAACAGCCCTAAAATAGAGTTCAAGCTCTATATTTGAATTTAAAAATGCTAAATTGGACAACTTCTTTTTATAGAAGATACAAACCTCCACACTACCTACAGCTTAAGTTAAACCTTGCCCTTTTCATTGCAGTGAGAACTGCCCTTACCTCACCATGGTCTAACCACGTCAATATATTAAGCCAAATCTAAAAATATTGGGAAGAGAAGGTAGCTTGGCATGCTCTACCCTTTACGTGGCTTGTTATATTTATTAACTATATATGTAGTTTCTAAATTAGTAGAAAAATGTGGAAAGCAAAGCTCAAGCAGACCTAAATTCCTTGGAGATGGGATTCCGAGGAGAAAAAAGATACTCTTCAAATCCCTCTCTGTAAAAATAAACATTCATTAAGCATGCAGAAGAGAGACGTAGCTTACCCATATGTCAACCCTCTTGAGGTTTGTGAAACACTTTGAGCCTGGATTTTCCATGTTGCTACATAAGCTGGCAAAACTGATGTACTTGTGTGTTTTAGGCTTGGTTTCTCCTGGCCTGGCAAGTGGGAGAGTCATTACTAGCTATTACTACTAAAAGGAAATGTGACTTGAGGCTCTATCAAATGTGTGACTTGTCTTCCTGCTGCCTTGCATGAGGCACCAAAATGCAGGCAGGACTCAGAACCTGCTGCTGTGGGTGGAGGTTGCCAGATGTTTGTCGTCTGCCAGGTTTTAAACAATTACAAAATTTCCACCATATCTTCAGAGCACAGCTTCCTTCCCTGCCCCCTCAGCCAGCTTTCCCTCCCAACCTCCTCCCCTTCCCTTGGCTGTGCTTGTGGCTGTGAGTCCTCGCTGTTCCTGCAGCTTAGGCACTGGTTTTCTGCTGACTGTGGATATTTCTTTACGTTAAGGCATTTTGCAACATTAGGTCTACAAATGGAAGCAAGCGAAGGGCTTATTTGTAAGTAATTTAACTAAAGCTTCTGAGACAGAGGGAGAAGTGATTTAGACCCTTGAGTGTGAGTGAAATGGATGTGTAACAATTTAATACCAAGTTCATAGTTCTCGAAAATGAGTTGACATAGAGCATTTCGAATCCTGCTAATTGAAGTATTCTGATGAGATGTGAGTCAAGTTCAGCTGTGCTTTTATCAGGAATTTGTAAAACTATCTCAAATCACTGTGATAGACAACACAGAAGAAGTGGAGATCAAAAAGAAATAAGTCACACTGTGTATAAGGCACACAACCTTGCTGGGATTTTATGTGCATTTATATCTTTTCATGAATGAAATGATTTGGGGGTTAATTAGAGCTTGTATCCAGGGAAGAGATACCTAATTCATGGTGTTACAGAGCCGGGAGGTGGTTGTACGGTACAAGAATTAATGATTGCTCTACTCTGGTGAGACCCCACCTTGAGTACTGCATCCAGTTCTGGAGCCCCTATTACAAGAAGAATATGGACGTGCTGGAATGTGTCCAGAGAAGGGCCACGAGGATGATCAAAAGGCTGGAACCTCTCTGCTATGGAGACAGACTGAGAGAGATGGGGCTGTTCAGTTTGGAGAGGAGAAGGCTTGGAGGTGACCTTGCTGTACCATTCCAGTATCTGAAGAGGGCTACAAGAAAGCTGGGGAGGGACTTTTGAGGATGTCAGGTAGTGATAGGACTAGGGAGAATGGAACAAAACTAGAAGTGGGGTGATTCAGGTTGGATGTCAGGAAGAAATTCTTCACTGTGCGGGTGGTGAGACACTGAAACAAGTTGCCCAGGGATGTGGTAGAAGCCCCATCCCTGGAGGTTTTTAAGGCCAGGCTGAATGCGGCTCTGAGCAACCTGATCTAGTGTGTCCTTGCCCATGGCAGGCAGGGGTTGGAACTGGATGATTTTTGAGGTCACTTCAAACCCTGACAATTCTGTTATTCTGTGATTGCTGATTTTGTTAGCAAATGTGCAGCATTTCAGTAATAGAACAAGCATTTAGACACTATTTCTGAATTCAAACCCAACCAAACAGGTATTCATCCTCAGCCTCTTTTTACCTAAGCATCACTGCATCTCAAATCAGACATCCATCAGATGGCAAACCTACAGTGGGATCAGGAGGTGAAGATAAACTCCAGTTCTCCAAAACAATGTTTATAAACATCTAACATAAAAGAAGCTGTTTTGTCTATCCACCCCTTCTTTTCATCCACCTGTTTGCTCATTTCATTTGGCCATGTACTTGTTTTGTGTCCTCGCTGCTCTTCTGCTATTGTAAAGATGCTCTTCCACGTAGCTTTGGTGAAGATGAAGCAGGACTCGGAGCATACAGTCTTTAACTTTGCCCTGAATTGTGCTGAAAGCAGTTGGCTTGCTCACCAAAAGGAGGTACCTGAGCTACGGAAAAGTTGATACACCAACCTTCAATTACAGTCTTAGATCTTCCTGTCTACACAAAGGACCAAAATAAGATTGTTCTGGCATCTTTTTATGTTTTTATAATCCTGATTTGTTACTGCTTTGGTTAGCTGAGTTCTCAGTCATTCTTTGAGTGTGGTTCTTGTCATTTAGTAGTAATCTATGGTGGCCAAAGACCTGATTTGTCTTGGGACAACAAATGAAACCTTTCCTGAGGAGAATGGAGGAGTTCACATGAATGGCAGTTGGTGTCCTATAGCAGATTTCTGAGTGCACAGCTGTTTAATCAGTTCTGTTGTTCTGCTGGTGTCAGCCATGGTCTGTAGAAATGGTCAGCAGCTTAGCTTTTGTTAAGGCCTGAAAGCACCTTATGGGAATTCCAGGTATCTCCTTCCACTTTGGATTGGCTGATTTAGACAATTTTTGTTTTGTTTTATCTCCTTCGGCTGCCAAATAAATTGTATTATTTCAGCACATTCCTCTCTCATTAAACCTTTGTATATCTCCTAAGGTATTGCATACTCTCACCTAAGACTTATTTAATCATTATTGTGGGTTCTTGATTTAGAGATTATCTGTATCTTCTCTGGAAGACACTTCTGTGTCTTTCATGGATCTATTTTGAAACAACCTTTGAAGCACATATGAAGTGTTATAGAGCCAGGAGGTGGTTGTACAGTACAAGAATTAGTGATTGCTCTACTCTGGTGAGACCCCACCTTGAGTATAACTAAACCTCACTGAGTTTTAGTTATATGGTTTCATAATAAAGGTCTCCAAAAAGTTATTTGCAAGTATAGGTATTATGAGCACTGTCTGAAAAACAACTTTCTGACAACTTTCACTATTACCAAATCCTGAGATTTCAGTGTGGGAAATCCTTTGACTTCCAAGAGTCAGGCTTGCAGCTGATACTATGTCCACATCTCTTTTGTGACCAAGTAGTGTACCTCAGGATCTCCTGAGAAGCTCTTCCCTAGAGCCTGACTCTTCTTGGGCAACAGAAAACGCTCTTCTCAAAGATGCCTCTGAAATACTCTCAATATACTGACAGGGGAAGTTTAGGCTGGACATGAGGAAAAATGTCTTCACTGGAAACCCTGGAACGGGCTGCCCAGGGAAGTGTAGGGTCACCATCCCCAGAGAATTTTAAAAGATGTGGTGCTGTGAGACATGGTTTAGAGGTGAACTTGGCAGTGGTGGGTTAACAGTTAGACTCCATGATCTTGAAGGTCTTTTCCTATTTTGTAGCCACTGTCAATTGCCATGCAATTGACCTGTACTAGAGGAGCATCAGTGTGTCCACTGAGAGCAGTGCTTCCTTAGACAGAGAAGTTCAAAATAAACAAAATCACAGGATCACTGAATGAAAAACTCTTTTCGTTTTGCCTCTTCATCATTGATGTTTGGTAGTTACAGCACAACAGCAGAAAACCAGAACAGGTAAAGACAAGGTTTTTGGAGATCTTAAATAAATGTGTTTTTCTGAAGCTGTATTAAAATGCTGTACTAATTACATGCATTGTTTGGGTTCTTTATGAGTGTTTCTATGTTTTGCCTTTCTCTTGGAAGCGAACCAAAGAGCTGGAGGGTATAAGGATTCATAAAGAGCCCTTTTCAGATCACTTCTAATAACTGTTTGCTAGAGTGTAACTGTTTTGTTTAAAAAATAAAATAATCAACTGGCATCACTTGAGTCAACAGTCAAAGGAATATTAGACTGAACAAATTGGTAATATTTAGGTATTATTCTATTTCTGTTAAAGTGGAGGGTTTCACACCTCTAGTGTTGTGAAATTAGCAAATGTATAGTTCCTTAGAGACTACCTGAACAATACATTTTTTGGTATTGCTTTTGATGTACATTTTTCATACTTTAACAGTCATAATGGAGCCTTACCACTGCAGATTCAGGATTTCCACAGAACCACAGAATTCCAGCATGGCAGAAGTTGAAAGGGACTTCTGGAGATCATCTAGTCCGAACCCCCTGCTAAAGCAAGGTCACCCAGAGCAGGTTGCCCAGGATCATGGCCAGGCAAGTTGAGAAGCTCTCCAGAGAAGAGAGACTCCACAACTTCCCTGAGTAGCCTGATCCAGAGCTCTGCCACCCTCATAGGGAAGTTTTTCCCATGTTCAGATAAAACCTCCTGGGTTCCATTTTGTACCCACTGCCCTTTTGTCCTGTTGCTGGGCACCACTGAAAAGAGTCTGGCCCCATTCTCTTAACTCCCACCCTTTAGATATGGATCAGCATTGATAGATCCCCTCTCAGTCTGCTCTTCTCCAGGCTAAACACCCCCGGGTCTCTCAGCCTTTCCTCCTCAGAGAGAGGCTCCAGTCCCCTCAGCATCTTTGCAGAATCTGTTAGACTGTCTCCAGTAGTCGTCTGTCTCTCTGGAACTGGGGAGCCCAGAACTGGTTAGTACTCCAGATGTGGCCTCACTAGGGCAGAGTAGATGGGGAGGAGAGCCTCCTTCAGCCTGCTGGCCACATTCTTCTGAATGCACCCCAGGATACCATTTGCCTTCTTGGCCACAAGTGCACACTGTTATTTTGAAGTGAGTCTGCTCCAGCCATGGCACCGATGCCCACAGGACTCCCAGACCACTGAGTTACTCAGCGATGGTGGCTTTAGAAGGGCAGTGCTCTATGTATATGGCAGAATACCAATAGCTGTATGCAGAGGAGAAGCTCTGAACTTCACAGTGGCTCTAATTTTGGTGTATATAAAGGTTAAAACAACAGGCACATTAGGATTATTATTAATCCAGAGACTGTAAACNTCCTAGTGCCTGCATGTGGGACACAACACTTTAAAACTATGTAATTAGCCTATCACTTTAAATAATAGCTTGAGATGAAGCTGCTTTTTTGCTTAGATTACTGTAGCTACTCAATGGAGAGACCAGTAATTTAAAACTTAATTTCCCAACCATCCTGTTTTCTCCTTGTTTTCTACAGGGGTGAGCAGTAAAAGTGAAATCCTGGGTAGGTTGTGGTCAGTAAAAGCTTTTCTTTGGCTTGAGGTGTGGACCATGTCTATCTCAGCATAAGACAAATCTAAGCTTATATAGATATGAAGAGTTAGCGTCAGGAGGATGGAGCCAGGCTCTGCTCAGTGATGTCCAATAATAGAACAAGGGGCAATGGGTGCAAATCAGAGCACAGGAGATTCCACATGAACATAAGGAAAAACCTTTTCACTGTGAGGGTGACAGAACCCTGGAACAGGCTGCCCAGAGAGGTTGTGAAGTCTCCTTCGCTGGAGATGTTCAAAACCCACCTGGACACGTTCCTGTGTGACCTACTGTGGGTGATTCTGCTCTGGCAGGAGTGTTGGACTAGGTGATATTTTGAAGTCANCTGCCCTTTTGTCCTGTTGCTGGGCACCACTGAAAAGAGTCTGGCCCCATTCTCTTAACTCCCACCCTTTAGATATGGATCAGCATTGATAGATCCCCTCTCAGTCTGCTCTTCTCCAGGCTAAACACCCCCGGGTCTCTCAGCCTTTCCTCCTCAGAGAGAGGCTCCAGTCCCCTCAGCATCTTTGCAGAATCTGTTAGACTGTCTCCAGTAGTCGTCTGTCTCTCTGGAACTGGGGAGCCCAGAACTGGTTAGTACTCCAGATGTGGCCTCACTAGGGCAGAGTAGATGGGGAGGAGAGCCTCCTTCAGCCTGCTGGCCACATTCTTCTGAATGCACCCCAGGATACCATTTGCCTTCTTGGCCACAAGTGCACACTGTTATTTTGAAGTGAGTCTGCTCCAGCCATGGCACCGATGCCCACAGGACTCCCAGACCACTGAGTTACTCAGCGATGGTGGCTTTAGAAGGGCAGTGCTCTATGTATATGGCAGAATACCAATAGCTGTATGCAGAGGAGAAGCTCTGAACTTCACAGTGGCTCTAATTTTGGTGTATATAAAGGTTAAAACAACAGGCACATTAGGATTATTATTAATCCAGAGACTGTAAACGTGGTCTCTTAGTAACCTGCCGGTAGCAGGGAAGAAGCTCAGAGCAGAGCCACTTTGAAAATATGCTGATTGCCCGAGCTGAACTCGTGTTGACATTTAAATAGGGTGTCATGTTCCACAACAGATGAGAAACAATGCTTGGCAAGAAGACCATTTCAAGTAGTGTACAGGAAAATGGGTCTACTTTCTCTTTTCCCAGTGGTGGAAGAGCTATTTCAGTGCTGGAAACTGTTCCTGTGTGAAGCGTATGGGAAAGAAATAACAAAAGTACACTGAACCTGGAGGAGGAAAAAAAATGATTGCACAGAGGGAAGTGCAGGACAACCTTTGGACCATACTTTTACTTGGGGGAGCTAGAACCTGAGGATATAGCAAGAAGCAGCTTTGGAGCAAACTAGTAGTTAAAATCTTTAAAAATTTTGGACTTCAGGAAAGGCCTCACTTGAAGGAAGCAGGAACGTGAGAAGTACTACCTGGAGTAAGTGTTGCTTGTGCAGGAGTGCTGGTGGTGTTCCATAGCCAAGTCACTGCCAGGAGGAGAAATAGCAGGGGTTAATCGTTAACTGGTTTTGCCATTTGCCTGATTTTAACACACTGCTGCCAGAGCAATGAAGTATATTATGAATAATATAACAGAGCAAATATTTGTAATATCTTTACTGTTGGCCCAGGTATATATATATATATATATATATGTATGTATGTATGTATGTATGCGTATATGTATACACACACACAT
>WBNM01043893.1:0-83926 GCA_013399055.1 Ramphastos sulfuratus | reverse complement strand
TCCTAGTGCCTGCATGTGGGACACAACACTTTAAAACTATGTAATTAGCCTATCACTTTAAATAATAGCTTGAGATGAAGCTGCTTTTTTGCTTAGATTACTGTAGCTACTCAATGGAGAGACCAGTAATTTAAAACTTAATTTCCCAACCATCCTGTTTTCTCCTTGTTTTCTACAGGGGTGAGCAGTAAAAGTGAAATCCTGGGTAGGTTGTGGTCAGTAAAAGCTTTTCTTTGGCTTGAGGTGTGGACCATGTCTATCTCAGCATAAGACAAATCTAAGCTTATATAGATATGAAGAGTTAGCGTCAGGAGGATGGAGCCAGGCTCTGCTCAGTGATGTCCAATAATAGAACAAGGGGCAATGGGTGCAAATCAGAGCACAGGAGATTCCACATGAACATAAGGAAAAACCTTTTCACTGTGAGGGTGACAGAACCCTGGAACAGGCTGCCCAGAGAGGTTGTGAAGTCTCCTTCGCTGGAGATGTTCAAAACCCACCTGGACACGTTCCTGTGTGACCTACTGTGGGTGATTCTGCTCTGGCAGGAGTGTTGGACTAGGTGATATTTTGAAGTCACTCCCAGCCCCTAATGTTCTGTGCTTCTGTGTAAGCAATCTAAGGGAAAATTTGACGGAAGGGTCCATTTTCTAACTCCTCTCAACTTAACTCCCTTGCTCTTCCAAACTCTTCCTGCAACGTAAAAAGCAGGATTGTTAATCTGATTGCAGAATTGCTGAGTCAGAATATAATTCTTGAGAGTTATAAGAGATAAGAGTAAGAAATCAGTCTTCAGTGATTTAAGAACTGTTTTCACCAATAAAAAATATCACATAGTAGCTCATTCCTTTATGTTTTAAACTTACACAATGTCATGCCAAGGAAGGCAGAAAAGTGACATTCAGATGATGAGTCCATGCTGTGGTCAGGCGTCTGTTGTAACACCAACAATGTGTGATGCAGACAATTTGTTTCAGGAGGAATCAGTTTGAACTTGTCACAGAAATAGGAGGATTCTAGCTGCCTGAGTTCTGCTTAATAATCATACCAGGCTATTTTTAACAGTATTTAATACACTGTGCCAGTAGCAGGTAGGGGGTGAATCACAGAGGCACAGCATGGTAGGGATTGGAAGGGCCCTCTGGAGATTATCTAGTTCAACCTCCATGCTGAAGCAGGGTCACCTGCAGCGGGTTGCCCATGATTGTAATGTCCAGGTGGGTTTGGAATCACTCCAGAGAAGGAGACTCCACAGTGTCTGTGGGAAGGCCGATCCAGGATTTCAGCACCCTCACAGGAAAGTTTTTTCTTATTTTCAGATGGAACCTCCTGTGTTCCAATTTGTGCCTATTGCCCTTTTTCTGGGCGCCACTGAAAAGGGTCTGGTTCCATCCTCTTGACTCCCACCCTTCAGATACTGATAAGCAGTGATTACGTCCTCTCTCAGTTTGCTCTTCTCCAGGCTAAACAGCCCCAGTCTCTCAACCTTTCCTCATTGAAGAGATGCTCCAGACCCCTAATCAATGGCATATCCAAGAGCAGGGCTGCAGGTCAGGCAGTGCATGCACTCTCAAAATTGCCAGGGTGTAAGAATGTGCCTTCTAGTTGGCCCATGGTAAGAGGGATGTTTTTCATGCTGGTGTTTTTAAAAGCTGCCTGATTTCAGGTTATTTTCACTGTCAATGAATATTTCTTTTGCACAGCTCTAGCTTTGGGCCATGTTTTCTGCACATCGTCTATACATCTTGAGTGTTACTTAGTGTTGACAGGCCTATTGATTTAATTTTCAGTTCCTCTCCTTCATTTTCTTCATCAGTTTCTAACCTCTACAGAAAATCTCAATTTATAAAGGCATCTTCCATATTTTCCCAGCCTTGAATAAGGGGTAATGTTAGGATAAAAAGGGGGGGGATTATGCAAAACAAGTTCAGCGACTTGAAATCCCTGCATTGGGAGGCTTTGCTTGGTTTGTTTTGAAAGCCAGTCCAATCAAATTAAAAGCAGACAAAACTAAATTTGGTTCAAAGTTGGCTCACCTCAGATTTCAGCAGGAGCTGTGAAAGCCAAGTTTAAATTGGGACAGGAAGGGAGGGAATGTGGTCAATAGCCTTAAAGTTGAGCATTTTAAATAGGAAATCTGTTTATGCCTCCAATAGCACTTGCTGTTCTGATTTGTTTAGAAAAGCTAAAACAATTCAGAACAGTGGAGTTGCTTGAGGCTTTTCTGGCTTGGCCTGAGCTAAACTTTGTCAGAAATTTAAGCCTCATCTCCAAGCTTTGATTCATCCAGTTAAGTGGTGTTAAGTGATTCTGGTTGTGGCTTAAGGCTTTCTTCACATTTTCCTTGTTTGCCAATATTGAGCAAAGCATTAATGTTTCCTACTCTTAAAAATACATCTTGTAACTTGTTCCATGGGCTTTTCCAGGAGTAGTTCTGATTTTGTCATAGAATCATCAAATCACAGAATGGTAGGAATTGGAAAGGGCCTCCAGAGATCATCTAATCCAACCTCCCGGCCAAAGCAGGGTCACATAGGGCAGGCCACACATGAATGCATCCGGGTGGGATTTGAAAGTCCCCAGAGAAGGAGACTCCACAACCTCTCTGGGCAGCCTTTTCCAGTGCTCTGTCACCCTCACAGTAAAGAAATTTCTCCTCGTGTTGAGGTGGATCCTCCTGTGTTCCAGCTTCTACCCTGTGTTCCTTGTCCTATCACTGGACACCATCAAAAAGAGGCTGGCATCTTCATCTTGACAGCCACCCCTCAGATATTTACAGACACTGATAAGGTCCCCACTTAGCCTTCTCAAGACTAAACAGCCCCAGATCTCTCAGTCTCTCTTCATAGGAGACTTCATATTGTAATATTAAATATCTTCATATCGTAAGTATTAAAGTGTTTTGAGGCAATATTAATGTGCATAACATGGGATCACAAAGAATAAGAGTCACAGGAAGTTTTTAGGAGGGAAATGCATTGATATTGCACACTGCCAAAATGTGGCAGGAATAGTTTGGGTTATTTTTGTTAGGAGAAATAGAATTAAGTGCTCACTCAAATTAAACCTAAGGAGAACATAATTAGTCCATGATTTTTGGCTGAGATGAACACTCACACAAAATCTGCATGGAATTTCCTATAGGGTCTTTACATTATTTATAAGATTTCTTTTCATTCTTCAGCTTAACCTGCTTCTCATTCTCTTGTTCTTGCTTCTCTTTTTCCCCTGTCCCCACTGTAGAACACCATGGTTTTCAGCAGGGCAGTTCTCCCACTGGTGTGCTGAAGCACGGAATCACTAGTGACTGAAAGCATCAGCTTTGCTGCTTCATTGATACTCCTAGCTGGATAATTCAATAATTTCTGTCATGCATTGTGCTTAGAGTGTGCAATTCCTACCATTTGTGCACTAACGCCATGTTGATGTCATCCATACAAATGTGGACAGAAGTTCTATTTGACTCACTGCATTAGGAGTTCAGAGGCTGCTGCTGTGGAGGAAAATAACCACAGCCTTTCCTCAAAGAGCAGAATTCAAATTGTCTGACAAACAAGTGTGGCAGAAAGAATGCCATGCAGATACAGCTGGAATTGATGCAATCCTTCACTTACTTCATACCACATCGTCGGTGGTACAGCCACTACAAGTGATGCTCATAATCCACATCAGCTCTTGCATCTTTGGGGTCAGTTTGCAAATTGCTGGCTAGAAAGTTTCAGATACCTTTAATTGGAATGTGATGCAGAAGATCATGCATGTGTTAGGAAAAATGTGGGCTTTCATGAATCTGTCAGCAGCGAAAGTGATGTGGTCATGGTTTGTAGGCTTGATGAGATGTGATCGGAAAGTGTTAGTGGTGTAAGAGTGAAGAAAGTGAAATTCAGCAGGTTTTCATTCTCCAGGGAGGAGCAGAGTATGTACCTGACAGCGTTTGGATTTGTCGTCCTGCAGTACCAGGACTCTAGCTCCAGGAATTTCTTTGGGTTTGCCCTAGATCATCACAGAATGGCAGAGGTTGGAAGTGACATCTGGAGATCATTTGATCCAACCCCTCTGCTAAAGCAGGGTCACCCAAACTGGATTGGCCAGGATCGTGTCCAGACAGGCTTTTAGTATCTTCAGAGGAGATCCACAGCCTGTGAAAGAGGTTTCATGAAACACATTGCTCAGGGAAGAGACTAAACCAACATGAAGAGTCAAGGCTTTTCTGAAGAACATCTTGAGCCCTTTACTCTTCCCACCAGTCACTAGTCCTGCTCCCTTTGCTGATTTTACCTGTAACAAACAGTGTGGCACTCAAACTTGGGGAGCAGGGAGATTATCTTAAAGAAACTCAGAAGGGAGCTGCAAGGAAAGAGTTACTGCTATCCTGGTTCAGGGGAGGGGAATGTGGAGCTGACAAGCATTCCTCCCACTAATTTCCCTCTTCAGTCAAATACCTTTATTATTTTCTTTGTCATCTGGATCAGGATCTGCTTTTCTCCTTTCTTCCCTCCACCTGTGCTAAATGTTACTGCTGCTGAACATCACCCTTTGATTCCCATGGTTTCTCACTACAACTTCAATCCCCTTATTTGCTTTTTGCTTCACTCCTTAGTTTTCTCAGCCCTGCAGGCAGGCATGCCATCATGTATGCAGTTTGTTTGCTTTTCAAAAGCAGTCTGTTTCTTCAGATTTTTGTTCTACCCTGCTAACATTTCTTCAGAATAAGCAAACAACAATAGAAAAGTCTACAAATGCCAATTGTAGCCTTTTTTTTTTTCTTACCATTTTTCAGATTTCTGCCAGTCATGTTATGCAAACTGATGGTGGCACAGTTCAAACTCAGTACTTGGCCTGTGTCTTTGGCTTCCCTCTGCTCTGCTCTAGTGCAAACTGATAATCTAGAAATCTGTTTGGATAGGTAGTTTTTGCAGATGCACTCTCTCGTGTGTTTGAAGTGTGGATGTTAACATTTGGACTCTAGTTGTGTCAGAGGAGGTTTAGATTGGACATTAGGAAAAGTTTCTTTACTGAAAAAGCGGTCAGGCATTGGAACAGGCTGCCCAGGGAGGGGATGGAGTCACCATCCCTGGAGGTGTTCAAGAAGTGTGGAGATCACAGAGTCATAGAATAGTTGGGACCTCCAAAGGTCATCTAGTCCACCCCCTTCTGCAGTCAGCAGGGACATCCTCAAATAGATCAGGTTGCCCAAAGCCCTGTGAGCCTCACCTTGAATATCTCCAGGAATGGGCCCTCAATTACCTCCCTGGGGAACCTGTTCTGGTGTTCCACCACCCTCATAGTAAAGAACTTGTTCCTAACATCCAATCTAAATCAACTCTTCTCTAGTTTGAAGCCATTACCTCTCACCACAGGCCTTTGTAAACAGTCCCTTTCCATCCTTCTTGTAGGCCCCTTCAGGTATAGGAAGGCTGTTATGTCTTCCTGGAGCTTCCTGTTCTCCAGGCTGAACACCTCCAGCTCCCTCAGCCTGCTCTCATAGCAGAGGTGCTCCAACCCCCTGATCATTTTCATGGCCCTCCTCTGGATCCTCTACATCAGGTCCGTGTCCTTCCTGCATTGAGGGCTTCAGACCTGGATGCAGTACTGCAGGTGAGGTCTCACCAGAGCAAAATGGCAGAATCACCTCTCTCTATCTGCTGGCCACTCTGCTTTTGATGCAGCCCAGGATGCCATTGGCCTTCTGGGCTGCAAGCTCACACTGTTAGGCACCGTGTTATAGCCACTGTCCTAGATTCCAGACCTGTCAGAGGAAACAAAAACCTTGTGAGTTTGTGAGTGCATCCCAAAAGAAGATGTGATGCTTCAGGATGTGGTTTAGTTGGGTTATGGTTGGACTCAATAATCTTAAAGGTCTTTTCCAGCCTTAATGATTCTATGATTATTTCCTTTTGGCTTTTTTAAGTGTGTAGTGAGTCCTATACTCTAAATACAGGTAAAAGTGTTTGGGCAGTGAACGTTTCCTGAGCTGTGCTTTGATCTCTTGTCCTTCATATTGCGGGAAAAGAATGGCAATATCTAGAAGAGTTAAATTCAGAAGAGGAAAGGCAAAAAGTTTGCTATATCTCAAAATTACATATGCATTTAATTAGAGATGCTCAAATTAAGAACATCGATGTTACCAGCTTCCTCTACTTCCCTTCTTCCCTTCTCAGTCCCCAGCAAATGTGCCAAACTTTGGGGCCATCCAAAACAGCCCACGTATTTTGTTTTTGTTTTCTGATCTGTTGGAAAACAACTTTTTTAGATAGAAGGGCATCATCTGTTGACATACCAAGTAGAAATTTGACTTTGTGGAGGTACTGAGGAGGCAGTTTTTGGGGGTTGGCAGCTTCTAAGTATGTAAAAAAAAAAAAAAGGGGGGGGGGGGGGGCCCAAAACCCAAGCCAACAAAATATTCTCAGTTCTAACCAAGAACCATCCTCAAAGTGTGTAGCAGAGTTAGTGATGATTTTCTTCTTTCTGTCAAGCAATTCACCTGTAAAGCTTTAAAGTTCATACAGATCTGTCAGGAAAACAGACCTTGGAACAGCTTGGCTGGGCTGGGCTGCTGCTCTGGGAGAGGTGAGGACATCCTGGCAGGATCTGCAAAGGGAAGTAGTGTCTCACTCACCTTCTTTCACCTCAACATGAGGAGAAACTTCTTTACAGGGAGGGTGACAGAGCACTGGAGCAGGCTGCCCAGAGAAGTTGTGGAGTCTCCTTCTCTGAAGGCTTTCAAAACCTGCCTGGATGCATTCCTGTGCGAACTCCCCTAGGGGATCCTGCTTTGGCAGGGAGGTTGGCCTCAATCTCTGGAGGTCCCTTCCAACCTCTAAGTTGTGTGATTCTGTGAGTCTTGAACTACTTGAATGTATTTGGAGAGTTGTGGAGCAAAGACAATTAGCAGGCTGTTTCTTCTCATTTAAAAGGCCTTGCACAAGTTTTATCAGAGGGGCCAGCGGAAGAACTGAAACAGCCACAGGAGGAGTGGCAGAGTATTCTCATGATATTGATGTGTGGTCTGGTTTTCTGTTTTAATGAAGGATTTACAATAAAGTTTTGTGTCTTTATGTATCTGTCAGTAGGCAAAGGAGATATTTTGGCTACTCAGATCTAGAAAAGGCTGAGGAACTTGGACAGGGTCCAAGCTAGGGGAAGGAGCTGGAAGATTTCCGTGTTTATGTCATCAGAGAGCCTATAGTTTTGGCACAGTAACAGAAAACAGGGATTTTTTTTTTTAACTTTTTAAAATTTTCTTTTCTTGCTTTTGAGATGTGGTATAATTGTAATTTCATTTTTAAAGAGGTACCAAATTGTTTTCTTGTTTTTATATCCAAAAGCAGGTGAGATACCTGTGGTCATGTTGTAAGCTCTCCTCACAAGAACTCCATTTGTTTCTTACAGCTGGTCGTAAGTTTGTTTTGGGCAGATCTCAAACTTTTTTGTCTGTTACCTTCATCTGTGTGATGGTTTGGGAGTTACCCACCCCCCCACACATGATGAAAAATCACCCAGACTAGACTCAGCTGGCTGGAAGTTAAGGACTGAAGCTCTATTTACAGCTTAGCACAATGTACAAGCAAATATATACACAATAGACAGGAATATTTACAGAAATATACAAGTTAAAGGTAATACAGAAACACAATCCCCCTCCCAGAAATCAGAGTCCCCAGGAGCTCCCAACCACCCTTCCACTTTCTTTCCACTCCTCTGACTTATCCCAGGGTCTGCCTTACATGCAAGGTGAGTTTGGAGGATGGGCCAGGGGTGTTAGAAGCAGAGTGATGAGTTGGGTTACACAGCAGAAGCCACACCAGCCCCCAGAGAGAGAGAGACTCTCTGTGTTATCTATGTTTGTGTCCTTGTTTTTATACCTCTCAGCAAGCCTATGAGTGAAGCAGGCATCACCACTGTTTTCTTTTCACAGCCTTTAATCTATTTTTTTAATTAAAATATTTCAATTAGCCTCAAACAGCACAGTCTGAAGAATTTAAACTTTGATAGAGGTGGCAAAGAGCATTTCAGCCACCCTCTCAGGATAGTCTTTTGCACTGCTGTTTGTCCTTCTCTGCTCAGCATCTCAACTGCTCCACTTCTTCCCTGATTTAAGGCAGTTCTGAGGTCTGGCCACTGCCTATCCCTTCAGTCTCTGTTCCTCTTGATATGTTGCATTAAATCTCTCTCCATCTCACTGCTATCTCTGTTATCTACTCTCTCACCTACCAAAGCTTTTTTGGAATTAACTTTTTGCTTTAATTTCTTCAGTAGTTTTATTAACAGTTGCCTCCATACCTGTGCTCTTGTGTAGCGTGAGCTAGAGCCAAAACAAAGAATCAGCAAATGGATTAGCAGTGCCTCTTAAAATGGCACTACTTTCAAATTCCATACGTACACATCCATAGATTTAAGAGGGAAAAATGCAGAGCCTTCCTTTGATGTCAGCCCTAGAGATTCTAGAGGTGGTATTTGTAGAGACTATTTTGGGAGAGGGGATCAAAGGAATGTCAACATGAAATATTAATGAAATCAGGAGGTATCTAGGAAAAAATCCTGCCCCCTCCAACCTCAATGGCTGTCAGGTTTTCTTCAGGGATTAAGAAAAATACCTAGTTGCTGATGAGTTATTTCAGTGTTTTAAAATTATGAAAGCTCGATTGATTGTGATGTTGATCATCTCTTTATGACCTAATTTACCTTTCCTCATTTCTAATTCGGGTCCTAGTGAGAATTGCATAATTTCCTAAGATATTCAGAATAAACTGGGAGGTGGGCAAGTTATGTGTTAAAAAAAGAGAGGAGAGAGATGGATTTCATATCTGTGTACTAAAGAGTTCATGTATGTAGTAACTTGTCTTCCTCGACTTCTTTGTATGCTGCCTTAAGTTAGCTTCAGTCCATAAGTTCTTTCCTCTTCTGCCATCTCACGCTTTTTAATGTCCCCTTGTTGGGAAGGAAGCACTGGATCACAATATTGCTTGAGAAAAGACAACACAGCACAAGAATGGCATGGTACTGTTAAATGGGTGCAGAGGAGGGCCACAAAGGTGGTCGGAGGGCTGCAACACCTCTGCTGTGGAGACAGGCTGAGAGGATTGGGATTGTTCAGCATGGAGAAGGCTCTGGGGAGACCTTAGGGCAGCCTTGCAGTATTTGAAGGGGGCTCTGGGACCGCTGGAGAGGGACTTACTACAAAGATGTGTAGTGGTAGCATAAGGGGTAATGGCTTCAGACTGGAAGATGCTGGACTAAGATGAGACTTCAGGAAGAAATTCTTCCTCACAAGGGTGTTGAGGCACTGGAACAGGTTGCTCAGAGAAATTATGGAAGTTTCAAGCCTGGAAATGTTCAAAGGCAGCTTGGATGGGATCTTCTGCAACCTATTCTACTCAGAGGTGTTCCTGCCCATGGCAAGGGGGTTGGAACTTGATGATCTTTAAGGTCTCTTCCAATCCAACCCATTCTATGAAATTTACCAGGTTTGTTCTTTTGGAGCATGTGGGCTTTTTTCAATCACAGAAGAATTACTTTGCAGAATGGAAGAGAAGCTGGCTAAATTCAAAACATAAATGAACTATCCTTATCTTCTTAAAGGGAAGTATGTACCTACCTCTCTTTCCCCAGTTTGCCAAGTCAATGGCATCACTGGAGACTCAGGTGATACTGGAGATGAATCATGAACCCCAAGATAGGAAAATATTGACAACAGGTACACTGAGCAGGAAAGGATCTGTGAGCATTGGATGAGTTGATGTTGGGTTCGGGGGACTTCTATAGAAAGCAGGAGAAAGTGAAAATAGAGAAACAGCAGCAGGGAATGGTGGGAAGTACCCTCCGTAAGATATATGTATGTGGCTGCAGGATTGATGCAGTGAGGATGAATGGGGTCACCTACCAGCTCCTTGGTGCTGGAGCGAATATATAGTCAGGTAGTGAGCTACTGTCTTCCACGAATCCAGACACACTGAGATTTAGTGGCTGAGGTCTGTATTCATGGAAATCATTGTCTTAGGGTAAAGTACCTCGGCTTGTTCACATCAGAACTTCAGCTGCCATCACTGTTTTATCTAGATGATCATACTAAACTAGAGCAAACTAAATGTCCATCGTCAGTTGACCCAAAGCTTTGTAGTTTCTGGAGCAGACATAAGTTCTTCCTCACAGCATGATCTCCTGCCTGCACCAAGAGAACTCTCTTGATTGCAAATAGTTTGAGTGTGTAAATACAACTCCAAGACAATCAGTTACAGTCTTCACGCTGCATTCTTCAGCCTTACAACACATCTGGTATCCACCTCGTACTAAATGTGGTGGCTAAGTCCCCAAACTAAATGATTGTTTATTATGACTCCCTTTCAGTTGAGCAGAGAGCTTAGGGACTGTTGTGGGAACCAGCCCTTTCTTTTTTTTTTTTTCTTTGCATCTGAGAAGCCACAATGGGCAGCACTAATTGCTTATTGGCACCTTAGAGCGGTGATTTGCTGCTCTCCAGTTCTTTGCGTGATGTTCAGCTTTACTGGTGTAACTGAAGAATTTGCTGTTATAAGGGAGGAAATTGAACAAGAAAACAGAAATGTGGCAGGCAACTTGAGGTCCTAGGGCTTTTAAGGTGGTCTACAACTTGAAGCACCTTTTGTGTGCTCTGCAGAAGCCATGCCACTAAGTATGGTGATGTCTCTTTCCATTGCCCATTTCCTGGAGCAGGCTGCGTGTCCTCAAGTGCCTTTGGAAAAACCTCACCAAACCTGGTCTTGAACACTTCCAGGGAGGGGGCATCCACAATCTCCCTGGGCAGCCTGGGAGGTTGCCATCAAATGACCAGACGTGTGTCTTCTGTGGCCAAAATGCAGACTCCTGCATCTCATCCTGGATGTGATTTTGATCCTGTGAAAGAAATGTGTAACAACCTGTGGTCCCATAACCAAAGCATGCCAACCACATGACAAGTGAATATTTTGGGGGCAGTCCCAAGCACAAATATAAGCTGAGTCAGGAGTGGATCAAGAGCAGTCTCGAGGAGAAGGACTTGGGGGTGTCAGTTGATGAAAAACTCAACATGAGCTCTCAATGGTTGCTGCAGCCCAGAAGGCAGCTGTGTGCTAGGCTGCATCAAAAGCAGTGTGACCAGCAGGATGGGGGAGGCGACTCTGCCCCTCTGCCCTGCTCTTATGAGAGCTCATCTGGAATACTGCATCCAGTTCTGGTGCCCTCAGCATAGAGGGACAAGGAACTGCTGGAGCAGGGTCCAGAGTAGGCCATGAAGATGACCAGAGGCCTGAATCACCTCTCCTGTGGGGACAGGCTGAGAGAGTTGGGGCTAATTAGCTTGGACAAAAGAAGGCTCCAAGACCTTATAGCAGCCTTTCTGTACCTGAAAGGGGCCTACAAGAAAGAGGGAAGAGGCTTTTAACAAGGGCTTGTAGTGATAGCGTGAGAGAGAATGGATTAAAGCTTGAGGAGGGCAGATTTAGACTGGAGATTAGAAAGAAATCTTTTAAGGGTGGTGAGACACTGGCACAGGTTGCCCAGTGAAGTTGTGAATGCCCCCTCCCTGGAGATGTTCAAGGCCAGGTTGGATGAGGCCTTGAGAAACCTGGTCTTGTGGAAGGTGTCGCTGCCCATGGCAAGGGGGTTGGAACTAGATGATCTTTAAGGTCCCTTCCAAGCCTAACTGTTCTATAAATCTATGAATAATGCACGTGGCAGTGGTGGAAGAAGGAAGAGGACTGCATGGAGGGGATGACTGGACAGGTGCTCTCGGGTTCACTGCTTGCTGCCACATAGGTGAAGAGCAAGGAGGGCTTCAAGGGGTTGATGCATTCTAATATCTCAAGGCTGGCTTTCAGAGGAGACACCATTTTGCTGTGCTTATGGTTCAGCAACCACACTTGTATTAAGCAGCATGACTTCATTGAAGCCTTTATTTTTGAAACAGCTTTAGAGGTGCCTGATGTTACCCTAGTCTGAAGGCCCCTGTTAATTGTTACCAGAAACAGTGCTTTGGAAGATAACCTAAGAAATTCTGCTTTACCTAATGGCCTGCACCATTTTGGCAGCAGCTTGTTGTGCACTTACTTGGTTGTGGGTTTTTTTTGTCTTCTTGCTGCTGCTCTGAGGCTTGGAAGTGTAAAGAACGACACAGCTAGTGATCTGCAATAAAATTCAGGTCTTTCCTTCTTTAGAGAAATGAATTATAAATGTCCTTGTTGCCAAGCACTTGATAACCATGTAAGTGGGAGAACCTCTCAGTGATATACCTTAATAGCAGAATTAATGATGTTTGAACTTAAGTCTGTTTGTCGAGACTTCATTAGCTTTTCAGCTGAGAAAGTGAGGGGGGGAAATGCACTGTGAGCACAGGAGTTGTGCACTGGGGCACACTGGGATACCAGCACCCAGCTAAGACCCCCTGTAGCACTGCTTTCTCACTATGAAACTGCTGTGGTTTCTTGCTTGACTTGGATGTATTTTGGGTTCTTTTCACCAGGGCTGCATGGTTTTGTGTTTTAAAGTCTACATGTGTGAGCTTATGTGGCCAGAAGGTGTTTGTGTGTGCACCTGTGTGCATACCTGGGGTTCTTTTCCAGGTTACTGTGATGTGTTGTCATGACTGAAGATTGAACATGTGAGCTGTTTTCACCCAGTGGTGAGTCCTGAGACAATCCTGCTGAGAGTTTGCATTTGTTTTGATGTTGGTTTCAAACTCTTTTCTTCCCAGGCACTGCAATGTGAATGACTTAAGCACATGCTGTTTCACTGTGCTGATGAAGGGTAGTCCCTGTTTGAAATGTCTTCATCTGCTGCAGCAAACCTTTCAGGACAAGAGCATCTTACTATAATCACAAGCATGGAATTCAGTGCTGTCTATTACAGTACTGGATTTTATTTCCAGAAGAACCCCTTTTTAATGAGAGTAAATTCCTAGTGCTAACGGCCAAAAATCATGTGTGACTGTTTATTTTTTACTATTTGGCATACCCTCAGACAATTTGTTTGTTGTGCTGGATCATCACAGGGTCTGTTAGATCATCTAATTGAAAAAAAAGGGAGTTTGTTGTCCTGGAACAGCTCCAGAAGTTGTTTGCTTCACAGCCAAGTTCCTCCTATGCTCTAACTCTGAGGTCATCTCCATAAGTCACGTTTATTATGTTTGATTTATTTCCCTCTTACACACTTGGAATTGGGAAAAAAAAAAAAAGTTTGATTAAATGTATGGCATAAAGTGTATTTTAATAGTAATACCATAAATACATCTCTAAGATTAGTGACCTGGCCTTCAGCCTTAGGTTGAAGGTTACACATTCTGTAGTCCAACAGAAACACTGATTATCATTGCTTGAGATAACGGCGCCTACTTCTGAGGTGTAGATAAGGTACTGAATGGCAGGGAAAGTTCTTTTAAGTGGATATGGGTTTCTGTCTGTGGAACAGAAGATCAGCAGGCTTTGCTTTTCATGTTTTCACATCTGATTTTTCAGGAACAGTAGACTCATAGATTCATAGAGTGGTTTAGGTGGGAAGGGACCTTAAAGATCATCTAGTTCCAATCCCCTGCCATGGACAAGGACACCTTCCACTAGAACAGGTTGCTCAAGGCCACATCCAGCCTGGCCTTGAACACCTCCAAGGAGGGGGCATCCACGACCTCCCTAGGCAACCTGTTCCAGTGTCTCACCACCCTTACTGTAATGAATTTCTTTCTAATCTCCAGTCTAGATCCACTCTCCTCAAGCTTCAATCCATTCCTTCTCATCCGATCACTACAAGCCCTTGTAAAAAAGTCTCTTCCCACTTTCCTGTAGGCCCCCTTCAGGTGCTGGAGATACTTGACAACATGCCCTAGTAACATCATTCTTGCAGGGTGTACTTCTGGTTCTGTTCAGGATATCCCAAGTTCTTCGCACAGCAGCTTTAACCAAATTTATTTTGAAAAGTGTACTTTTGTGTGGGGTGTGTGTGTTGGTTTGCTTTTATTCAGGATCTTGCAAAACCTAATCTGCTTCTCAAAGCGTGCACAGAGAAATGGAGTTGCTTTTCAGGATTTTATATCCCGATCTGTGAACAGCATTTGTTCAGGAAACAGAAGTCTTGCTGGCTCTTTTGACTGAGAGAGATTTTTAGGCCCCATAAATAAGGAAGGAGAGTTTCAAAGGGCTAGTTCCTGTCTTTAGGTAATTCCATGTTCATCACAGTACTCTGAAGCATGTCATCTGTGTCAGAAAGGGAAGTGGGCTGCTGCTGACAGTTCTTGTCTCAGGAGCATGAAAACTGGGAAAGAAGGGGCCATAGGAGCACCTCTCCTGTGGAGACAGACTGAGAGAGTTGGGGCTCTTCAGTCTGGAGAGGAGAAGGCTCCAAGGAGACCTTTTTGTGGCTTTCCAGTATCTGAAGGGGGCCTACAAGAAAGCTGGGGAGGGACTTTTTAGGGTGTCAGGTAGTGATAGGACTAGGGGGGATGGATCCAAGCTAGAAGTGGGTGGATTCAGATTGAATGTTAGGAAGAAGTTCTTCACCATGAGGGTGGGGAGACACTGGAACAAGTTGCCCAGGAAGGAGGTGGAAGCCTCATCCCTGGAAGTTTTTAAGGCCAGAGTGGATGTGGCTCTGAGCAACCTGATCTAGCATGAGGTGTCCCTGCCAAAGGCAGAGAGGTTGGAGCTAGATGATCCTTGAGGTCCCTTCCCGCCCTGATGATTCTGTGATTCTAAAGTTTACATTGTTGGTTTATGATGGCTGTGAGTTCTCATACAGCTGTGTGAAACCATCTGTGTGATTGCCTGCAACACTGATGCTGCTGACATTGATTGTCGCAGCGGATGGCAGGTATTGAAGAGGCCCCAAATAACAGAGTAGGAAGAGCAGAGATTTCATCAAAAAGAAGATAAAAATAAGTAGGCACCTATATAAAACAGAGAATGTAATCTTTCATAATATGATAAGTTAGTGCTAGCAATTAGACTTGGAAAGCAAGTAAAGGAGATCAGGGCACAGAAAGAAAAGGAAGGTGATGTTGCTTAGTTCTCTCGCTTCCTATTCTAAAAATAGCTGGCTAGATAAAAATGGTATTATGGAATAATCATAGGCTGGGGTGTATTTGGTTTGCTGCAGCTGCTTGACCATGCCTAGCTGTTGGCTGAACTGAAAGAAGCCATGCTGTGCCCAGCACTGTCTCTGGGCTGCTGTGAGAAGTTACACAAACACGCATTGCTATCTCTGCAGGTTTTGTGAGCTGCTATACTGACCCCTGTTTGCTGCAGACTTTTCAGAGTCAAAGCATCACTGGTCTGCGTGCCCAGCTCTGCCATGCCTCTCAGAATATGTGGATGCTTACACTGAAATAATTTGTATTTGGACTGTCCAGCCCACCAGGAGCTAAGGAATTAAAAGTGGAGTGCAGCTGCTGTTCCAGCAAGCAGTGCAGTGAGGGAACAGCTTCTCTGTGCAGCTCACTTAAAGGCTGTCATTTTACACCATAACCAGCCTTGCTAAACTTGTGTTAACTGTGAGTTGCTTCAACCTGTTTTCTGGCATTTTTATGTAGAAAACACAGAGCCTTCTCTTTGTGCCACCCTCATTCCCCCACAAAAGCAGTGTCAAGGGGAGAAACTCATCTTGCACACTGATGCTGCATGACAAAACCCACAGTAGTTGCAGGTGGACTACAATAACTTGAAAACATGAACAGATTCTGTGAACTACACGTTTTAATTTCATGCCTGAAAGTGGCTCCTTGCATGTTATCATAGGTCTGGGTATTCTTTACCTTCTTCAAAGTGTCTTCCTCCTTGCAGGATTTTTGAGGACATGTATGTCTCTGTGTACCCATCCACATATAGGATAGAGATCTTTCAATACCAGCTCTGAAAGCTGGAATCAGTGATGATGAAGATATCATCATCAAGTAGCTGGGAAAATAAAAGCAACAAAAGTGCAAAACAAAATAGGGATAGAGCTGCAGAAGAGTGGCTTGGCTCAGAATCACAGAATCACTGATACTGGAAAAGACCTCTGAAATCATTGAGTCCAGCCTGTAACCTAACATCACCACATCAGCTAAACCATGCCACCAAGTTCCACATCCAATCTTTTCTTAAAGACCTCCAGGGATGGTGACTTCACCACCTCCCTGGGCAGTCCATCCCAGTACCTTATCACCCTTTCATTGAGGAAGTGCTTCCTAACATCCAACCTAAACCTCCCCTGGCACAGCTTCCGGCCATGCCCTTATATCCTGTCACAAGTTGCCTGGGAGAAGAGTCTGACCCCCACCTGACTACAACTTCCTTTTAGGTATCTACAGAGAGTGATAAGATCCCCCTCTAAGTCTCCTCCAGGCTGAGCAACTCCAGCTCCCTCAGCCTCTCCTTGTCAGACTTTCCCTCGAGCTTCCTCACCAGTCTCATCACGCTGCTCTGGCTCGTGGCATAAGAAAAGAGAGCAGAATAGTCATGCCCAAGAATTGGGAATGGAAAATGTGCCAGTTACAAACACTTGGTTGAGAAACCTGTGCAAGTAAAAGAAGTTATTGTATTGAGGGATTGGTTGACAGGAAGCATAATCCTAAAAATACAGGAAACAGAGCCATAAGACAGCAGAGCAGAAGACAGACAATTCTTGTGTGCCTGTGTGTTAGCAGGACCAAACCAACAATACAGCTATTACCTTAGCTTTTTACTTAGAGACTTCTGCTTGGAGGAGGGGAAAGTTAGTATCTACTGTTTGCTTTTCATAGAATAATAGAATTGTTTAGGCTGAAAAAGACCTTTAAAATCATCAAGTCCAACCATTAACCCAGCACAGCCAGGTCACCACTAAACCATGTCCCTCAGCACCACATCTGCATGGCTTTTAAATCCCTCCAGGGATGGTTATTTCCCCACTTCCCTGGGCAGCCTGTTCAGGACTTGACAACCCTTTCAGGGAAGAAATATTTTTCCATTTTTATTTAAAGGAAATTCATGTTCCTCTGGGTGTGCTGATAGGTAAATGCTGATTTTCATATGTCTTGGCATGAGTGCACATAAGGCATTTATTCAGTTTGTACTTACACGCAGTTGTGGTGGAGACTAGAGGGGGAGTAATAACGTCACTATAAAAGACAAGATATCAGCTTTTGGCAAAAAATCAATGTCCTGCTCCCTGTAGTGAGGTACTTTACACTTGAAACATTTTTTTTTCTTCCACTGACTCCCTGCTACCTTTGTGAAGCATCACAGAAGTTGGTTTTTTTTTCATGAGAATGTGAGGATGGAGACTCCCTTTTTATAAGTAGTCACATGGAAAAGACAAAGGGTAATGGGTACAAGTTACTCCTGGGGAGATTATGACTGGACTCCAGAAGAAAATTTTTCACTATGGGAACATTGGAATCATCTCCCAAGAGAAGTAGGAGATTCTCCTAGATTGAACAGTTTTAAGACTCAGCTCGATAGGGTGCTGGGTCATCTCATTTAAACTACACTATCTCCTAGAAAGGTTGGACCAGATGATCCTTGGGATCCCTTCCAACCTGGCATCCTGTGATTCCGTGTGCACTGCTTGCCCATGTGGAATTTCTCATTGCCTGAGGTCATTGGATGACTTACTGACCAAGTTGAACAGCACTTTAAGCAAAAAAAAGCATTAAAATGTTGCAGAGTGGATTCATTAAGACCACTAACAATGATTGGTCATGAGCAGAGGTGATAAACTATGTGCAAAAGCTCTTCCCTAGCTGATGCCCAGCAAGGTTGACTTGCTGGTGCTCATCTCTGCACCATCACTTTCCAAGTTATTAACACATCACAGAGATGCTCAGAGGGCTGGAGCACCTCTGCTGTGAGGACAGGCTATGAGAGTTGGGGCTCTTCAGCCTAGAGAAGAGAAGGCTTCCAGGAGACCTTGAAGTGCCCTTCCAGTATCTGAAGGGGGCTGCAGGAAGGCTGGGAAGGGACTATTGACAAGGTCTTGTAATGACAGGATGAGGGGTTTGAACTGGCAGAGGGGAGATTTAAACTGAATGTTAGGAAGAAATTCTTCACAGTGAGGGTGGTGAAACACTGGCATAGGTTGCCCTGGGAGGTTGTGGCTGCTCCCTCCCTGGAGGTGTTCAAGGCCAGGTTGGACAAGGCCTTGAGTGACCTGTTCTAGTGGGAGGTGTCCCTGCCTATGGTGGGGTGTTGGAACTAGATGATCATTGAGGTCCCTTCCAACCTAAACCATTCTATGAATACAGAAATTNCCAAACCTGCTGCTCAAGCAGGATCACCCAGAGCAGGTTGCCCAGGGTCACAATGTCCAGGGGGATTTGGAATCTCTTCAGAGAAGACTCCACAATCAATCTGTGCAGCCTGCTCCAGGGTTCCAGCACCCTCACAGCAAAAAGTTTTTTTCTCGTGTTCAGATGGAACCTCCTGGGTTCTCAGATTGTGTTTGTTTCCCCTTGTCCTGTTGCTGGGCACCACTAAAAAGAATCTGGCCCCAACCTCTTGAGCCCCACCCTTTAGAAATTGATCAGCATTGATTTAGGCATTGATTTAGGCTGCTCTTCCCCAGCCTAAACAGCCCCAGGTTTCTCAGCCTTTTCTCTTCAGAGTGATGCTCCTATGCTTTTATGATCTTCATGGCCTTCTCTGGACTCTGAACTCCTCTAAGTTCTCTGTTTCTCTTGAACTGGGGAGCCCAGAGTTGGACCCAGTGCTTCAGATGTGGTCTCACTAGAGAGAGAGAAGGACCTCCCTCCATCTGCTGGCCACACTCTTCTCTTAATACACTGCAGGAGACCATTGGTCTTCTCAGCCACAAGAGCGTGTTGCTGGCTCATGGTGAACTTGTTGTCCACCAGAACTCCTCGGGTTCTCCTCTGCAGATCTCCTTTCCCTGAGGTCAGCCCCTAAGCTTCAGTGGTGCATGGGTTGACCTGCTGAATTATATAGCCCAGATCTACTTGGTTTATAAGTAATCCAAATCCTTCCAGTGTACTGCTCAGCGTGAAGAATGACTTTTTAAGTTGTCGTCATGATTTTCAGTAACAAACAATTAGGAAGAGTCATCTGCTAAGGTTTAGTTCTTAAAACCTGATAGTATAAATAAAAACAACTCCCCCCGAAAAAAGAAGTCCTGTACTTGATAGTTATGTAGCATTTGCATTTTTATGTCTGCCACTATCTGGAATTTTTGAGTGTGGCCTGTCCATTTAGTGTATTCCAGAAGGGCACAGGAAAGAAGGATCACTACAGAAGCAAAATTGTGGCAGAAACATGCTGTAAATGTAAGCTCCAACCTTATGTAAAGTCAGGTTTTCATAGGCAGTCGAAGTTCCTAACAGTCCACAGGAAGGGAAACACAGAATTTGGCAGGATGGGAACTATTTTGCCACAGCATCATTTGTGTGTGTGTGTGTTAGTCTCTGGCTGTGTGCTCTGTATGGTTTACAGAAGACAGCCATCAGCTCATGCTGTATGTAAATCACATCAAATTTTGGAGACAACATCTGGAAAATAACCAAGTTTAAGTTGAAAATATAGGCACTTGACTGAGGTGACAGTGTTCTTGCAGGGAGAAATAATCTGAGGGTTCAGAGAGCTGTAAATAGCAGAGGAGGTATCTGGGGCTGGGGAAGCAGTATGGTAAAGGCATAGAAGGGAGCCTGAGGAGATTCACAGATTAGCAGAGGCTATTGTTTGCTGACACAATAGGAGGAACAAGCTCCTAAAGGTGTGTGGACGCCTGCCATCTTCTGCCTCCTTTCACTCTGCTGAACAGGACTTCCACAACTGAAAGCACAGCTCAACATGATGAGGCAGAAGCACGAGGAAAGGGACCTGTCCATCCTTGGCTCCCCTCTACCCCTTCAGACGACGCAGTGATTTCTGAGGTGGGCCCAGCTGGCTATTGCTGTTGCTCTCTGCAGCCATCCTCTTACAGAGCCAGGCTCTTCTGGCAGCTCAAACTCTGATTTTTCTTGTTTCATTGCACGTGACTTGTTGCATCTCAAGACAGAATTATTAAATTAGGTGAAGCATTGTATTGTATTAGCAACAGGACAAGAGGAAACAGCCTCAACTTGCACCAGGGGAAGTTTAGGTTGGATATTAGGACAGGTTCCTTCCCCAAGAGGGTTGTAAAACACTGAAGCAGGCTGCCCAAGGAAGTGGTGGAGTCACCATTCCTGGATGAATGTTAAAGGAGTATAGATGTTGGTGCTGAGGGGCTTGGTTTAGTGGTGAGCTGGCAGTGCTAGGTTAATGGTTGGACTTGATGATCTTAGAAGTGTTCTTAAGCAACAGGATTCTGTGATTATGTATTAATTACTTACCTCTAGTCATGGGAGAGCTCTTTTGTACCTCTCTGAAAATCAACAGTACACCTTTGATATCTGTCAGGCAGTGGCCCTGACCAGTGGTTTTGGATAAAACAGTGCTCCCACATCCCTTGCAGAGTGCTTGCTGTGGCAGAAAGCTTCAACCCTTGTGCCCAGGGTGACATGGCAAGTCATAGTGTGTGGCATGCTTTGACTGGCTGTTACAGGCAGCCACAGGGACCCCTGGTCTGATGAATACTGCTACTCCTGGTATCCTTCTCTGATACCAACTGTCCTTTTTTACCATCTTCATCCCTCTTCTCTGTACCCCTACCAGCTTGTGCTCTTTTCTCTTGAATGGAGTTGACCAGTTGATCATGCTTTCCATTAATTCCTGTGAGTAGAGTCATAGAATGGTTTGGGTTGGAAGAGACCTTAAAAGTCACCAAGTTCCAACCCCCCCTGCCATGGGCAGGGACACTTTCTGCTAGACCAGGTTGCTGAAGGCCCCATCTAGACTGGCCTTGAACACTTCCAGGCTTGGAGCCCAACTTCTCTGGTCAACCTATTTCAGTGCCTCAGAACCCTCATGGGGAAGAATTTCTTCCTAAAGCCTAATCTCAGTCCAGTTTCTTCCAGTCTGAAGCCATTCCCTCTTGTCATGTCTCTCCATGCCTTTGTAAAAAGTCCCTCTCCAGCTCTCCTGTAGCCCCCTCAAATACTGGAAGGCTGCTCTACAGTCTTCCTAGAACCTTCTCTTCTCCAGGCTGTACAACCCAAACTTTCTCAGCCTTTCTGTATAGCAGAGATGTTCCAGCCCTCTGGTCATGTTTGTGGCCCTCCTCTGGACCCGCACTAACAGTGTCATGTCCTTCTTGTGCTGAAGACACTAGAGCTGGACCCAGCACTGCAGGTGGGGTTTCAGCAGAGCAGAGGGGCAGAATCCCCTCTCACAACCTGCTGGCCACACACATTGATACAGATTGACTCCTATATGTGAAGAATACCTTACCTCATATGTTCTAGAGCCTCATTTTGGGGGGATTTTAAGAGGTTTTTTCAATTTGTTTTGCTTTGTTGTTTTCCTGATCACTCCGTCAGCTGGAGGTCATGCTGAGGTGAAATTTATCCAGGAATTGAGCTTTCAAAGGGGAGAACTCAATGATAATTGAAATGAGCAGAGAAGTTGCATCTGAGATGCACAAACAACTAAAATTTGAGCATTTTTCTCTTTTTCATAATTTGCTTTTGCAGCCTCAATAAAATGATGTTAAAAAAAAAAAAAAAGAATGGCAGAGAATAAATTGTCTTGTATTATGTGCCTTTCACAGATGTAATCCTTGACTCTTTCTGAACTTACAGCTGTCCATTCCCAAACACTCTATAAATTGTTGGATGGACCACAAGCATTTGAATGGTACAGAGGAGTTTTAATGTAGCTTAATATAAGTCATTTACATGTTCAGACAGAGCATCCTTGTGTGCATTCTTCCAAGCTCTGCTCTTTGTCTGCAGTGTTAACACTGGTTTATATTTCTGGTAAATGTGTTGCAGGACTAACCTGATAAGAGCTGCTTTTCCCTCATGAGCAGGCATCCTTCTAAGCTGTCTAAAGCTTAAGAACAGATTTGTCAATGCAAATTTACAGTGGTTATTTTTATTTAAATCAAGTGTTCTCAATTAGTGTCCATGTAAATGAGCTATGTGAAAGAATACAATAGTCATAGTGTATTTAATGATCCTTTAGTGGCAGATTAGGATCATATCTTTCCTAGTGGCAGTAATTGTGGTGACTGGTGCTGACAGGTTAAGCCATTTCTTACGCCAGCATCTTTTGTGCTGTTGCATCAGGATCAGAAATGCAGTTCCTGAAGATTTGCATACCGTGAAGAACAGGCTGCAAAGACACTGGAAGCACAATCTTCTCATTGTGTTTAGTGATGTGGGTGGCAGATTGCTCCAGCTGACTCTGAGCAGGGACAGCCTGCGTATGGGGAGGTTTAAAGGCTTCTGAGTGTTTTAGGGTAGGTAGATTGATTGGCCGGGGAGTATTGCTGTAAGTTGTTCAACAGTCCAAGCAGTTCTAAGCTTTGTGATAGTCTCCCTTAGTGCAGTGTCTGAACAGGTGCATCAGCTGAGACTGCTCAACTAGACTGCTTTTGCATTTCCTAGAATCATAGAAACATTAAGGCTGGAAAGGGCCCCCAAGATCATCAAATCCAACAGTTAACCCAGCACTGCCAAGTCCACCATTAAACCATGTCCCTCAGCACCGCATCTAGAGGGCTTTTCAATCCCTCCAATTGGTCAGTGTGTCACAGAGAATTCAGAACATGTTTCCTGTGTTGATTTCTGTCCCCTCACTCTCCTATTCTTTCAGGTAGTAATTCCTATCTATAATTCTGGCTGACTCCTTATTTCTTGATCAGTTCACTTCTAAATTAGGATGGCATCTGAATATTTCACCTAGCTTTATTTAAATCTGTTTAATTGGGAGAACTCTCCCAAACAACTGATCAGAGCTAATTTTCCATTACTGCTTTGTTTATTCACTTTAAAAGGGTGAGGAAGGGGTGCCCTAGGATTGCCCAGCCAAGTGAAACTCCCCATAAATGGGGATACTGTCAGAAAAGTGCCTCCTGTTTTGCTAACACTAACATATCCCATAACAAAGCCTCCTAAGTTCATCAAAGGAGTGGTTGTCCTGTAGCTTACTGCAAAAGGGATGCGTGTCAGTTTGTTTAATGCTGTTATTTGATTGATTGTAATATCCCAGAATATTTAAACCACAGGAGATTACTTAATCTTTTAAATGTTAGTATGACCTTGCTGCATTGGTATTAGTTTCAATCCACAACTTCTGCCTGTGGAACTGAGAAATGGATGGATGTACAATGAGTGCTGCAGCATGAGTCTCTCTTCATAGGAAGGGATTTCTGTTCGGAAAGGACAAGTAACAAACACATGAATTATCTTACCAGTAAGCATCTAAATGGAAACCATGAGCTGTTGGGGATAGCCCAAGCAGAAATTCCCTTTTGAACATGGATGAGGAATAACTAACTGGAATGAAAGAGGATCCTCTTTTACACAATTATACTGTAAATCTGCTTTTCACCTGATGCTTTTTCACACAGGCTTCTTGGAGCTAATCCCTCCCATCACAACTGCTTTCTGAGGGCAAAAGGCTATTGTCATTTCTGCAGGCTGCTCTCTTCAAACCCTGTGACCTTCAGTCTACTCTTCTACCACATCACTTTACCTCCTTTCTCCCCTTTGCTGCTTACCTGTGTCTCACAGGGATGAGATGGGTTGCGGTTTGTGAGGGAGGAGCAGGCAAGGGGTGAGTTGTTTTGTCAGGTGAGTTACATGGTGACAGCTGCCAAGGGAAGGAGTATGGCATGGGAATGGGGACAGCAAACTGGGTCAGGGAGTAAGGGAACTACTCTGAGCATTGCCATGCTCCTCAGCATTGCCTGACCCTTTCCTGCATCAATGAGTTTGTTTACCAGAGAGGTAAAGTCAGTTTGGGCTCAGGTCCACAGTTACTGGGGAAATACATACCTTACCTTTTCTGGCATCTTTCCCATCCTGCTTCTTAAGACAGAAGAGCTTCTCTTGAAATTCTCTTAATTACTTTTTTGAGGTCATGGGTTTAAACAAAAGGTCAGATTTTTGGCATGACACTCACTTCTCTGCAAAGCATGCACTGTGTGTTTTCTAGACCCTTAGTCAGTATTTTGAATGCAGAGTCTTTTTTTTTTTGGTTCTTGGTTTGTGTCTCTTATAAAAATCGAAATGTAGCTTTCCAGAGAGTGTGTACATTTGTGTTAATATTTGACATCTACAGGGAAGCTACCAAGACTTTATTACCAGAAAGAATTGTTTTTCTTTAACACATATGCAAATACCTCTTTATTTTTCTCCTTTCAGAACATGGTTTGATGGTGCGGTGGAATTAAAAAAAAAAAAAAAAGTGGGGGGATTGTGCGTGGTCCTAGTGAGTTGCATATCCTGATGTGCAGTGATGTGCTCCATGAAAAAAAGGAGATGCAGGTCAGGTCATCACAGTGCTACCCACCTAGTGCAGTGCCCACACTTGAGAGCAGTGTCAGTAAAGAGTTTAAAGCCCCCTGTGAAAGCTGAGGCAGGAAGAGTGGCAAGCAGGAAGAATCTCTTTTCCAAAGCTTTTGTTTACATCCGTCTTTCCATTTGCTCTTTTTTTGAGACGCAAAGGCACAACAGAAGCTGTGTGAAGGGAGATGCTCTGCAAAGGCTCTGCAGGGTTTCTGTGGAGGAACTTTCTCCGTTTCACCTCATCTTTGCAAGAAAAAGCTCTGCGTAAATCCTGCTCTGGATTAGAGGGGCAAAAGCAACCTGGTCTCTTGAGCTGTACTTGTAGGGGCTCTCTATTAATTCTCCCTGGGGTTTTGTCTCTCTTTAACTCAGAGTGGACACAAGAAACAAGACTGTGACTTTGTGGCAGGGTTGGCCACGCAGCATGGCTGCTTCCTTGAACTTAGCTTCATCTGGGCTGTCAATTTTCCTCCAATGAAGAATGCAAACGTGGCCTCAAGCAAGCTCCTCAGCATTCAGCCTGAGGCTCACAAACAATGCAGGCTGAGGTGGGAACTCACAAAGGAAAGCAGGAAATAAAGGTGTCTCCGGTTTTCCTCCAGGAGGGCTTATGCTCTGTTGCTTGGTGTCACAATGGGACAACTCCAAGTTTGAGCACAAAGCAGAAGATGATGAATCTTCTTTCCACACATATACCCACCCAGTGTGTATTTATATTTATATATATTTATACATATGTTGCCTGATCTGATGGGGCAGAACTTCATTTTCAGGAGGACGCCACATTGGTTGCCTGAGAAAAACAGGGGGAAAATCTCCATTCCATTGCTTGGGACTTTGTTTTCCTAACCATGTATGATTGGTACTAGAGGCTGTTTGTGTAAAGCAGCATTGCTGAAACCTTTTCTAGAGGCAGGTAGTTGGTTTATGCTGCAAGTTTTTGGTTATCTGTGTGCAGAGGGGACATACCTTGGTGTGGTAGCTGTGATTTCATTCTGGTAAAAGAATAATTGCTGTATCCAAAGAGGGTGAAGTCTTCTCTTGTGTTTATTATTGTTCCTAGGATTTTGTAGTTTTAAATGGGTCAGGATAAGCTCTCTATTTTGGAAAAGCCAAGGGTGGGTTGGAAATGTGATTGCAGCCAAAATTTCCTTCTGGGCACAGGTTGCTTGCGCGTGTCATTTGTGAACTGTGTGATCTTTCCTCAGGAGGAAGAGACCCAAAAAGGTCATGGGGTTTTTCCAGGGGGAGAGAGGAAATGAGAAACACTTTCCCTCTTTTGGAGAAAGGTAAAAGCAGGATATACTGGGATCCTGTCAAATCCTATTTATTGGCACTGAGCCTTTCCAAAGCTGGGAACAAATCTGCACCAAAAATCCCAACATTAGTACATGCATGAAATAAAAAAACCAACAAAATTGCTGAGGAGAGGAAGGGAAGAAACAAGGCAAATTTAGCTGCTATTACTGACTGACACTAGCCAGATTGGGGACCTAGGTCCCAAACTGAGATACTTACACAGGAAATAAATATGGCTATGCACATCTTGTGCATCATAAATTATGGTGTCTGGCACTGAAGAACTATGACAATCCAGACCCAGTTAGTGATTTCTAGCCAAGCCTGCTCAGTTTGGAGCCCTCATAGGGCTGCAGCAGAAAGCAAACATGACTGCTCTTCACAAAAGCTGTTCATGGTGTATCCCTTACCTGACAGCTTCCAAAAGCAGCAGTCACCCTGCTTCCAAACCCACCTGCATCTGAGACAGTTTTTTCTTTCTAGACAGGATAATGTCATTAAGAAAAAAAGCAGTCTGTCCTAAAAAGTGCAGTTCAGTTAATGCTTAAAACTGTGTATTTCAGCCTGGCTCGTCCTGTCAGTTTTCATCTGTAGTGTGTGTGTCTGTCCCATCCCTGCAACTATGTAAGAAGGAAAAGAAAAATGTTTCCAGTGTCTAGACCAAGCAATACCAAAAACCCCTCAGGTGTCTGGCAGTTGAATTCAGTAGCCTCCTGAAAACACCATGTACCCAGCTGCAGGTGGAGCAGTGCTTGTTTCTTTTCTTTTCCTTGCCCTTTTGGGTGTTGGACTAGATGACCTTCAGAGGTTCCTTCCAACCTAGACCATTCTGTGAGTCTATGATGCACTTTCCTGTGGTGTACACTCAAACTAGACACTACCCGTTCCTCTTCCTTGATCCAGCATTTCCCACCTGAGTGACAGAGCAATTAAAAAAAACTAAACTCTTGTTTCTTTTTGCCATACATCTCAAGACTTCTAGATAAAAATGATACTTAGCTTGAAGTTAATGGCAGTCTCTCTGGTTTTAGTCAGGATCAGGATTTCACAGCTATCAAAGTACTCAGTTGTCAGTAATTGGCTTTCAGAAGACTGGAGGAATAATAATAATAGCTGGAGATAAAGGTTGAAAATATTTTTGCACTTAAGAGATGTTGTGTCCGCCCTTTAGTGTTCTTATGCTTGGGTGAACTGGGGATCACGCCTAAGTAGTGCAGGTGGTTTCTACCCAGGAAGAGAAAGATGCTTTTGCATGGAGGTGCCAGTTTGCAAGGCAGATGTGAAGCAAGAAGGAATATCTGTGATGTTGTCTAGCTTGGTGGCCCATTTCAGCACCTAAAATGGAGGTAAGTGAAGGAACAAACGTGGTTTCTTGTTAAGATTTGTGGTAGTATTAGCATGCATGTTCTCATGTTTGGATTAGAGCTTATTGGGAGCTGTTGGGACTGCTTTGTTTTCTTGTTCAGGTTGATATAGTTTGGAATATTCAAAGGGGGAAAAACCCACCCTTGTTCTGCTGTGGCAACTTGTGGAGTGGCACACTTTGTTTCTTGGCAGGTCAGTGCATGGTGTTTGTGCATTTTATGTAGGTGTGGAAAATTTCAGTTGTTCGGCCTGGAGAAAAGAAGGCTCTGGGGGGACCTTATTTCAGTACTTAAAAGGGCCAGCAAGAAAGATGGAGACAGACTTTTTAGCAGGGCCTATTGTGACAAGTTTTAATCTGAAGCGGGGGAGAATTAGACCAGATAAAAAGAAAAAAATTTTTTGTCTAGTGAGGATAGTGAAACACTGGTCCAGGTTGCCCAGAGAGATGAGATACCCCATCCCTGGAACCATTCCAGGTCAGGTTGGATGGGGCTTTGAGCAACCTGCTGTAGCTGAAGATGTCCCTGCTCGCTGCCGAGGGGCTGGACTAGATGACCTTTACAGGTCCCTTCCAAGCCAAAACAGTCTGTGATCCCATGTATGCCCATCAGAGCATGGGCAACGTGCCCTCTCAGAAGGCTGTTTTCCCACCCTGGTGGCACTGGCACTTCACCCCGAGGTCAGAGAGGACGGCAGCCATCACCTGTGGCAGCCTGGCATTCTAGACCCAACAGTGCCCAAACCTTGCTCTGGCAGCAGCCAGGCGCTCCCAGTACCACCGAGGAAAGCGGGAAAAGATGGGGAAACTCCCTCCTCGATCCTCCTCCCCCTCCCCAAGGCCACAGGCCGAGGGGCCGGGCTGGGCCGGGGGGTGTGTAGGGGGCTGTCGGCCGGGCCCAGAGGCCGCAGGTTCCGCCGAGGCGATGCCAGATCCAGGTTGCGGCAGCAGCAGGCGGGGCGCGGAGGCCGAGGCTGAGGCCGAGGCTGCGGCCGGGGGCGGCGGGAGGCTCGGGCCCCGCGGAGCCGCCTGGCCGCGGCCCCGCAGGATCCAGGTAGACCGGGTCCGGCTTTTACCTTTCTCCTTCGGCAACCCTGCGCGTAGGGCTGGTGGCTGGGCTGTTTCCTGGTCTCGCAGAAAGAGGCAGTGCTGAGTTAGGAAGACAAAAATAGACCTTTACAGAGAAATATAGGGATTGTGTGCGCGGTGGGGAGGGAGAGCGGCACCCGGCTGGTTTCCAGGAGCAGCTCTTTTCTCCCTCTCGTTGCATGTTAGGCGTTTTTGCACAGATTTCTACCCCCCCCTTANGGGGAGAGGAGGGTGAGGAGGGGGCATTGGCCCCAGCCCGCCCAGGCGGCAGAGGAGAGGGGAGAGAGAGGTTGTGTGAGCCTTAGGTATGGAAAATGTAGGCTGTTGTCTTGAGCAATATGCGAGACGTGCCCAGATCGTGCTCCGCGCCCGAGCCACATGGATTCATACAGACAGAAATGCTGCCGGAGGTGGGAGATGCTGTCGCGTCCCCCCAGAAAAACCAAACCCACCCCAAACCCCCAGCCTGAGCCNGAGGCGATGCCAGATCCAGGTTGCGGCAGCAGCAGGCGGGGCGCGGAGGCCGAGGCTGAGGCCGAGGCTGCGGCCGGGGGCGGCGGGAGGCTCGGGCCCCGCGGAGCCGCCTGGCCGCGGCCCCGCAGGATCCAGGTAGACCGGGTCCGGCTTTTACCTTTCTCCTTCGGCAACCCTGCGCGTAGGGCTGGTGGCTGGGCTGTTTCCTGGTCTCGCAGAAAGAGGCAGTGCTGAGTTAGGAAGACAAAAATAGACCTTTACAGAGAAATATAGGGATTGTGTGCGCGGTGGGGAGGGAGAGCGGCACCCGGCTGGTTTCCAGGAGCAGCTCTTTTCTCCCTCTCGTTGCATGTTAGGCGTTTTTGCACAGATTTCTACCCCCCCCTTACCCCCTCCCTGCCGGGGCACGGCTACCTCCGCCGCCTGCTCTCCGCATCTCTTCGGGGGAGCGAGCGAAGCAACTCAGCTGCGATCAGAGAGCGGCTAGAGACCATTTTCTGTGAGCCAGCCGGGGGGGAAGAGGAGAAGAGGAACCGTCGCAGGGACACACGGATATACAGACTGGTCTTCTGCCTCCCCCCCCTACCCCCCACGCCCCTTCCTCCCTCCTGTAAATACTCAATCTGTAAGGGCAGCGGTTTGACATCCATCCTAAGCGGCGGCTATGGGGTGTTTGGGCAACAGCAAAACGGAGGATCAGCGTATCGATGNGAAAAACCAAACCCACCCCAAACCCCCAGCCTGAGCCGCGTTATCACAATGTTTCTCCCTTTTCCTTCTTTCTCTTTTAGGGGCTGGTGAGTCAGGAAAAAGCACTATTGTGAAACAAATGCGAATCCTACATGTCAATGGATTTAATTCAGAGTAAGAATTACTGCCACTTTGTGACTTGTTTTTCATTAAATGTTGGGAACAGGTTACCACACAGCAGGCTAGGGAATCTTTCCTCTCATCCTCTGTGTTTTGGTGGCTTGACACTGCGTTTTTTAGGGGGAAGGAGGGGAGGAAAGGGAGGAAGAATAAGGAAATTGCTGCTATTGTATATTTGCATTTTCTCCTTCTGGCCCTTTTACTGTATTTTACACTGTTGCTACTGCAGCGCTTGACAGGCCCCCGTGTAGCAACAACATGGCGACTACTTTTTACATAGAGGCAAATAACCAAATATTGCATCTGTCTGCAACATAAAAATACATGTCAAGTCATATTCAGGATGACAGTGGCTGCTGTTTTTCCGGTATTGGGCTTAGTGTAAAACTGAAACTAATTTTGCATGTTTGTTAGAAATCATTCTGTTTTCTGAGACTGAATATTTTTCTCTCTGAAGAACTCTTTGCCCAGAAATTCTTATTAATCCATAGCTTTAATTTTAGATATCTGTTGGCCTTCAACTATGTGTTGTTAATTTAGAGCATGTTTACAGCATGCTGTGGAAATGAGAGAATGACTTCCAGTTCCATTAGGGGAGGCTTTGCAGATGTGGCTATGGTTGACTGTTTTTTTTTTAAAAAAAAACAAACAAAAAACAACACACAAAACAATATCAAGGATGGAAGTGCATCACTCTTGGTGCTATGCAAGAAGAGGGATAAAGGGGAAAATACGTTTTGTCTTGCTGTCCTTTTCAGTTAGTGTGTTGTAGTGATTGAAGTGCAGATAAACAAGCGATCAGTGAAAAGAGAAAAAAAAAAAAAGATGAAATGCAACTGACTGAAGTGCTTTGGAAGAAAAAAACCCCAAAGTGTTAATGTTTCTGTTTTAATGCAGAGAAAAGAAACAGAAAATACTGGATATTCGGAAAAATGTTAAAGATGCAATTGTGGTAAGAACACACTTTATACTGTTCTTCAATGCTTGGGTATGCTGAAAATGATGTGGATTATGCTCTCCAAGACTGTGCTGAGAGAAATCCCATTTTGCTGATCAGATTGGATTATCTTCTATTGATCCCCTCTCCTAGATTTATCCAGCTTAATGTGTTTGTTTTTGTTTTATCCCATTCCAGACTATAGTTTCAGCTATGAGCACTTTAATACCCCCAGTTCCATTGGCCAACCCAGAAAACCAATTTCGAATGGACTACATCAAGAGTATAGCTCCTCTTTCTGACTTTGACTATACACAGGTAAGAGGAGACACCACTGATTTATTCTGCTTTGAGGGGGTACATGTTGCTTTGCTTCGATTTACCAAAATGTTGGAGTCTTTGTTGTGTGGAAGATGGTCATGGGGAGAGCTCATGCCAGTGTCACCACTTGAGTGAACTTTCTTCCCTGGTTCTGGTGGTTGCACTTGTTTTAATGGTACCAGGTTTTGTTGCTGCTGATTTATTTGCTGCTGTTTGTAAATACTGTTTCTGTGTTTGGTTGTGCTCCTCAGCATTTCTGCTGTAATCATAGTTACTGGCACATCAGATGAGATTTCGTTGAAAGCTGGTTTCCTGCGTGGTATTAGGTGCAGGGCATCAGTCTGAGGAGTTACAGTCCCCCTACAGAAAAGGATTATAAAAAGGAATAAAAGTTTGTAGAGTGGCCCCAGTGTTGTTTTCCATAGTTATGGCCCTCCCGAGTGGAAACTCCTGTAGCCGGTGGTTAAGTGATTTGCTTCCTTATCTGTTTATTGTAGTTGGCATGAGCAAGGGTTTAGTTCTATGTCAATGTTGCCATCTTTTGATATGGACTCATTAGGAAATGAAGGATTTCTGTATAGAGGCTGCTCTTTTGTAGATAAATGAGAAATGCCTTGCATAGGCATCTGATGCTTGATGATTTTTATAGCTTAATGTTGCTCTTTATAGGAACGTGCACAGAATGTTGTATGCCCTATGCCTGACATGAAGCAAAGTGCCTAGACCACCTCGATATTCTAAGGAATTCTATTTTTGCAGTACCACAATTTCAGATTTGCTTTGAAATGATATTGAAAGAAATTTGCTATGGATTGAAAAAAAGAAAAAAAATCTTCATTCATTGGCTAAATGATTGCAAGCTGTTGATGCTATCAATACTGCCAAAGAAGCCATTTACAATAGAGTGTCTTTAGGTTATTATAGCTCCAGGGTGGAAGGGGGAGAAGGGGAAGAGTCGTTTCTTTATTATATGACTCATATTCTCTGGTGTGTGGTTTTTGCCTCTGGTAAACCTACCACTTTGAAGGCTGAAGATAAAGCAAAAATATCAGACATCTTGTACAGTTAGAATTTAACACTGAATGCAGATGTTAAGAAAACGACTGCAAGGTACACCCACATATTGCATAATTGTTCAGTTGGTAGATGTGAGTTAGTGAAAATGAGAAGCTCTTTTTAGAACTGGGATGCCAGTTTGACATGGAATATTTGTCTTAGGCAGATATTGCTGTGCTGAGCCATTTGTGGCTCATTTTATTCAGGTAAAATAAATGGTGACATATTCTTTGCCATAGTCTGTAGTGCTTCCTCTTTTTTTGAGTTTCTGGGATAACAGGTAACTATAAAGTGGACTTTTCATGGGGCTGGAGATATTTTTTGCTTTTGTTGCTTGCAAAATGTCTCTTTTTTCACAGAAGCTGACTATATCTAGTCAAATTTGCCTCGCTGCTTGATGTTTTATAGAGGTAGAAGCTTATTGGAGGGGAAAAGAGTAGGACCCAGTGGACTATGAAAGAAGAAATGACTCATTTGAAATCTCGATTCAAAGTCCATTCTGGTTTAAACTGGAAAAAAATAAATAACTTTTTAAATTAAATAGGATTTTTGAAAATGTAATCACAATATTTGAAATAATGTCCAATCATAGTTCTAATTTAAAAAAAAAAAAAAAAAGTCGTTACAAGCTTGAAGAAGAAGAAGAAAACTCTGATGCTGGTTTAGAAGTAAATACTTGATGGGTCACTTCCATCTTTTCCCTTCTGTTTTCTTCTCAAGTCACAGGTTTAATGTTTGTCAAATGCATAGTTCATAGTTTGCATAGATTTTTATTTATTGGTTTTAAAAGATTTTGGTGGTTTAGTATTTTATTTATCTCCAGGAAGATGTGTGAGCAAGATAGATTTTAAAAAGAGGAAGAAGATTTTTTAAAAAAATGTTCTGTTGTGCTTCAGGGCTTGATTCTATTGCAGTTCAAGTCAGTGGTAACTTAAAATAAAATTGCATTTTTAGATGAAGTAACTTTAGACCCATCCAGTATTTTTTTTATAAGGACAAATACAAAAATAAATACTTGGTTATACATTCTTTGCTAAGCACTTGCTTAGCAAATGCAGAAAGGAGAGATTTTGTAAGCAGTAAAAACTGACGTATGGAATAAGGCCTTCTGAGCCAGAGAAACCAATCCAATATTTAGTAGTAGACATTCAGGACTTGTGGTTCTGTCATCTGTACTTGACCCATTCTGTCATCTGTACTTGAACCCAGTTGTAAAGAGAAAGATGCTGACCAAAGCGTTGCCTCTGGGGGAAATCTTGGCAGGTTCTAAAACATGACAAAGGTTACCCTTCTTCTCTGAAAGAGGGGTTTTAACAGGAGGGATGGTAATGAGCTGTTGAAAACGTATCTCTTAGTGTTGCAGGATGAGTTACAGATGTGTTACCTGTTGGATGATGTTAACCAACTAATCTTTATGGGACAAATCAAGGTGCTTCAGTTGAAGGTGCATTTCAGACAGGTCATGTGCCACAATGTGACTGACACTAATGAGGCAACAATTTAAATGTATCTGTGACACATTGGCTCTGCTTGGATATGTGTTCTTAAATCGCATAGCAATTAACTAATATGTATTTAATTGTGGAAACTGTCCTCTAAAAACAGTGGATTTGAAAATACTGATTTCCTATGGGTGAAACCATGCTCCTAATTGCAATTTATGGCTAAAATTCCAAAGACTTGAGTAAGGATGTGTTCACATTTAGCCTCAGATACGTACTTTGGGGTTTTGTTAGGCTGATTTTATTTAATTACACAGCTCTCTACCGAACGTAAGCAAAACGTCTTGGTGGTGATACAAATTTTCAAACATTCTTTCCTTTTTACAGCCTTTTCACATTCCTGTAAGAGTTTGTGGAGGGGGACGCCCCCCTCCAGCAATGGCTTTACTTACTTTTAAAAAATTTATTCTTTACTTTGGTTTAGTTACTCTATTTTGGTGGGTTTTCTAGTTGATACAAAACAAAATCAAAGGTTTCTTGATTTCTTCTGTAATTTTTGTGTTGCCTTTCATTACACTTGTAAAATAATGTACAATTTACACAATAAATTTCCTGGGTGACAAGTATAGTCTAATTATAAAACCCATCAGAATTAAGGCTACAGCCTTTTACAAAGTAAATACATGTGGATAACGCAAATGTCCACTGAGTTTTATTCCTGTAAGTCCTGAGAGAAACTATCATTTGATGACTAGTTTAGACATTATCTTAGCTCCATATGCCACAATGGAATCAGTAGAAGGACTTTAAAAGGACTTTAAGGCACGTTTGGACATGGCACTTGGTGCCATGGTCTAGTCTCGAGGTCTGTGGTAATGGGTTGGACTTGATGATCTTTGAGGTCTCTTCCAACCTTGCTTATACTGTGATACTGTGATACTGTATAAAACTGAAATGAAAGCAGACACACAACATCAGAAGGGATTTCTAAATTATTTTGGCAAAGTGTTGATTGATATTTGCTAAAGTTAACAGGAGTTGACCTGTGCCGGTTTTAATCCTTTATTGATGGGGATTTATTTGGTCCCGTGTGGATCAGAGTGAACATATTAAGGGCATATTATGCTGGTAGCTGTGGAAAAACATGGTGGATTATGTAAGCCTGTGTTTACTCAAGTTCAGTTGTCTCTATTAAAGAATTTTAATTTTGTGGGCACTACAAAGCTGCTCGGTGCATAATTCCTCTACCCTTTGTCTTCTCAACAAATATAGTGAAATGAAGTTGCTTTTCATGGTACGTGTGTTGAATCAAGCTTATCTGACCAGTTATGTGTAGGTGTATAACAAGCAGTCAGTTAACTACCACCAAACTGTGTAGTCAAATGTTTAGCTGTAGGAACCAGTTACCAGTGAATGTGAATCATTTGTTGAATGGAGAACCTATAAACTCTTCACCCAGGTTTTGTGGAGCAAGGGGAGTTCTCAAAAGATTCCTTTTCTTGTGCAGAGAGTGTTTTAGAGAGACAACATATTTTGTTGACCTTTTATAAAACAGTGGGTTGTGCACATGTTGTTCTAGAGTGTGAGGTTTAACAATATTTTTTGGAGCTATTTTATCAATCAGGTAAGCTCTTTAATTTAGCTCCTGCAAGTGGAATGTTCATGTTGGCCCTGATGGAGGAATGCTTCAGATTATTCTGGTGTGTGGTTTGCTCTGAGTCGTCAGAGGTGGCAGTTTTAGTTCAATTTGGTAACTTCAATTGTCCTCCACATTTTCTTTTTAAAAATCAGGGCTTTGTATTTATAATGTAATGGCACAAGAAAGAAAAAAATATTTATGGTCAGAATTCAAAGTTATGTAGATTTCTTGTTAGAAAATTATTCTTAGGTTTTTTGGTTTGGTTTGGTTTTAATTAGACCTAATATTCCAATTCAAACTCCTGTTGATGCCCAGTGATGGGTGGCTTTCAATCTGTGTGTCTCATTGTTTGGTGTAACTGATCAAGGGAAGTGTCTGTCTGGGCTGTGAAAAATCTTTATCTTGAATAAATAAAAGCTTAAAAACATGACAGATCTGGTTCATATATAGTTAGCTACATGTGTGTAGGTTGTGCAGTTAATGCTGTGACTTTAACATTTGACTCTGTAGTGTATACTTGATGTAGCCCAAAGGAGTTACAAAATAGCATCTTCTTGCATTTTTTGGTTTTCAAATAACTTAAACTGCTTCCATCTTTCTCAGAAGTGTGAAAGTATACAACGTTTGACTTGAAAATACCATCAAATAAGAGATGATGAGCCTGCAGTGTGCGCATGCAGCCCAGACAGGCAACCGAGTCCTGGGCTGCAGCAAGAGAAGCGTGGCCAGCAGGGCAAGGGAGGTGATTCTGCCCCTTTACTCTGCTCTCGTCAGACCCATCTGGAGTCCTTTGTGCAGTTCTGGAGCCCCCAGCACAGGAAGGACATGGAAGTGTTGGAGCGAGTCCAGAGGAGGGCCATGAAGATGATCACAGGGCTGCAGCAGCTCTCCTATGAGGACAGGCTGAGAGAGTTGGGGCTCTGCAGCCTGTAGAAGAGAAGGCTTCCAGGATACCTTAGAGTAGCCTTCCAGTATCTGAAGGGAGCCTACAGGAAGGCTGGGGAGGGACTATTGACAAGGTCTTGCAATGACAGGACAAGCGGCAATGAGTTAAAACTGGCAGAGGGAAGATTTAGACTGGATGTTAGGAGGAAGTTCTTTGCAGTGAGGGTGGTGAGACACTGGCACAGGTTGCCCAGGGAGGTTGTGGCTGCTCCCTCCCTGGAGGTGTTCAAGGCCAGGTTGGAGGAGGCCTTGAGTGACCTGTGCTAGTGGGAGGTGTCCCTGCCTATGGCAGGGGGTTGGAACTAGATGATCCTTGAGGTCTCCTTCCAACCTTACCATTCTATGATACAGTGAATATTGCCGCTCAAATGGCTTCACTTGATTTCTCTTCCTATCTAAATTCTTACTTTGGGGCTCTGTTTACCATTTTGAACAGAATGATCAGCCACAAGTTGTTAGCATTAGCTGTGGTTGTGATACTTGATGTTCCGACAGTGTCAGGTCAACATTAACTTCTAAAATTCAGTTAGATTTTGAAGAGCTAAGTCAGTGTTTTGTGTCTTTTATGGTTTAAGATGGTAGTTCTTCATTTTTTCTTACTTTGACAAGAGCAGAAGGGATCTGGAAGGCCAGATAATGATTCAATTGTATAGATCCAACAGCATTATTACTACCCTGAATTAATAACAGTAGAAAAACTAATGAAGAAAGCTGTTGGAGAAGGACCGCTGAAAATGCTGTGTATGCTAATACCATTGCTGACAACTCTTTAGTCTTCATGCAGAGGTTAACATTGTCAAGAGGACTGGTATTGAAAAGTAGTGGATATTAGGGAGAAGTGGCAATTAGGTAACATTGAATGTCTTTGTTGTACTAGCACTTGTTTTTATGCTGCACACTATTAATTAGCAGCAGACACTGAAGCTGAGCTCTCCTCATGTTAAGAGCAGATTCTACTGATGCCCAGCAATATCTTCCCTACCCTATGAAATACCTGTTTGCATACAGATGTAGTGTGTGTCTGGTTTTCATTAAATCAACAAGCCAAGTCTCTAATGGTCTGATTAGTCAATATTAAAGCACAAAATTGTAAACATTTCCTACATAAGATCAAGAATATACTTTAATGTTAGTATTACTCTGGGTTTATTCCCTGTAAGCATTAAGTTTGCTGCTGTTGATGGATCAGTCAATCCAGTGGTGCTTTCAGAAATAAGCAGTCATGGTAACTATGTAGTTTCAAATATGTAAAAGCAGAACTGAGTTCATACTGCAAACAAGAATAGGGCAGTTTTGGGGAAGAAGAAAGGAAAGAAAAAGGAAAGGAACAGAAAAAGGGAAAGGAAAAGAAAAGGAAGGAAGTCTCCCCTTACAGGGGAAGACTGAGGGAGCTGAGTCTCCTTGGTTTCGAGAAGAGAAGACTAAGAGGTGACCTCATTCATGGTGAGCTCCAAGAGGATGGAGCCAGGCCCTGCTTGGTGATACCGAATGACAGGACAAGGGGCAATGGGTGGAAGTTGAGTCATAGGTAGTTGCATGGAAACATGTAGAAAAATGTTTTCACTCTGAGGGTGACAGAACGCTCTTGAACAGGCTGCGCAGAGGGCTTGTGGAGTCCCCTTCTCTGGAGACCTGCCTGGATGTGTTCCTGTGTGATTTGGTACAGGTGATCCTGCTCTGGCAGGAGTGTTTGACTTGGATGATCTTTCAAGGTTCCTTCCAGCCCCGGACATTCTGTGATTCTCTGAAAAAGAAAGGGAAGGAAAAGAAAAGAAAAACAAACCCCCATAACCAGGAAGCCCCAAAGCTTCCTACTAATATTTATCAGAACTCTACTTTACCCATACATATAAAGTAGAATTAATTCATAACTAAATCTTCTAGAGATTTCAACACAACCTCAGTGCTAAAGATGTATATACATTCTGCCCTGATTATCTTTAAGTCCTTTATTTTTAATTCTTTAATAAATACTCTGGTTTTAATAAAAACATAACAGGGCCTTCAAATTGGAGTGATTTGTGCAAAGCGCAGCTCTTCTGTGAGGCTCAGGGTTTTTACTTAAGATACGTGGTCTGTGTTTGAGGGGTGCTTGCTTCAGTGTGAAAGAATTATGTTCAAGCATAAAAATAAAGGAAATGTCTTCCTTTAGTAAATGTCTACTATGTTTAATAAAAGTGTAGCAACATCTTTCTTGCTCCCTTTCTCCAAAACTCACTGACCCACAACTATTAACTGTTTATATCAGTGATAAGTAAATAATTAAATTTCTGTCTCAGGAAAGGAGCTGGGGGATCTACTTAGACCCTGTCAAAGGTTAGAGCTCAAACTGGAACAGCCCCCAACCATTAACAGTGGAAGTACTGAGGCTCAGAGCCATAGGAAGCCCCAAGCATAATCACAGCTGTTCCACAGTTAACAAATATAAGGTGTATTCAGAATTTAAAAGAAAAGAAAAAAAAGAAAAATAAACAGGATTTAAAGTTTGTGTTTGGTTCTAGGTCTTCCCATCTCACTATTTTTAAGAACAGCTTCAGCATTGAAATCCATAGAAAAAGTTGACCTTCCCCACATGTATTTGCTGCTTTTAGAGTATATTACAAGGTAGAATAGTGAATTTCAGTCTGAAAAAAAACCCAACCAGTTACTTGAGAAGGTCTTATGAACAATGCTGCTTATGAATGAAGTGCAGTGTTACATTCAACATTACATCATCATAGTAACACCAAATTAAATGTTTGCTATCTTACATTGTGCCTCTGATTTCCCAGATAGCAGGGTGGTGTTCACACTTCACCCAGCCTGCCTCATTTATTGTCATCACACAACTCAGAGACTTGCACTGCAAAACTAGAAAGATATTATCACTTATTACTGCTGCTAACTAAAATTACCTCCCTGGTCTCCAAAATTGTTGGCATTTACTGATACTACATCAAGTTTGGTACCCACAAATGCAAGTCATTTAGAGCGTTTTTTGAAAGCCAAGCCAGCATCCTGTCAAATACTGTAATAGATGTCACCTTTTCTCTTCTTTTGCTACAAGTTTAGCTGAAAACTTCATACACTTCTATCACACTTTACCAAGGATAAAAATATTTTTGCTTCTAAATTTGGATATTTGATGGCAACGGGAAGACTAATAACTTGAATTATCATCTTATGTAGGAGTGACTGATTTTTCCTCGCAGAAGCAAAAATGTCTTGGAGGATCATTTATGAGCTTTATTTATGTTCCTCGGGTAGTTTGCATTGTATGCCCTAAAAGAAAGGCAGAAGTGATGGGTTAAAGCTTGTACTATCATTATCCTTGAATGGCTCTGTGAGGCACACGGATTTGCTTTAAACTGTGCTTGCTTTGGAGGGGCTGCTGGTTTGTTTTTCTGCTGCTGATTGTTCTGCTATGTGCAGGTGACAGCAAACTTTCTCCATCCTAAAGTTTGGAATGACAGCTGAAGGAATAGCCTTGAGCGCTAGGCTGGTGCCTGACAGAGGTGTAGCAGCCTGGCCAGAATAAGAAACCGATCTTGATTCCCAGTCCTCCCTCACTGAAGCAACAGGACAGAAATTCTTGCCGTCTGTAGCACTGAGGTTGAGTTGTGTTGAAATCTCTAGAAGATTTAATTATGAATTAGTGTAGAGTTTTTCCCAGGCTTAACATGCACTTTAAAATGTTTGCAAGAGCTTTGCTTGTTTGTTCCCTCATGTGAATATCAAACTGAATTTTAATGGAAGTAAATGTGAGTGCATTCCAAGGGGAACCACGTTCTTAATAGAGACACACCGACCAGTTAGTCAAAGGATGGTGGCATTTCAGCTTTCTGCAAGTGGCAGTTTTCAGAGGAAGGGTCACAAAGTATTTAATGGATTGTCACCACTTCTAAACTACATGCAAACAGATTTTTCCCATCGCAGCCAGGGAAAAGGTAAACATAGGCAGAGTGCATTTCACAGTTGTTCTCATTAGCAATTTGTTCTTTTAATGTCTTAAGCCAAAGACAGCAGGTTGATCTGCTGCTTTTGCCATTTTTGAGTGCTCTGCAAAAGCACTGTTTGCTAGTCAGGGAGACCCTTTTCTACTTCAACAGCCATGATAAAAACATACAGACCATCATATGCGTGCATATTGTCACTGAAGCCAGTGGAGACCTAGGGAACAGAGATCACTTCCTAGAATAATGATAATAGTGTTAATTGTTTAGAGCTTTAGAGAAGTGAATGTTCATCTGCACCGCAGCAAAGGACTGCCTCACACCTGGTGAGATTTTAGCTTCAGTTCCTGCAAGTGTTGAGCATTCCCAGCTTAGATCTTTGCTGACTTTTTTTCCCATCACCTCCATAGCTTCATGCATTGCTTGTGCTTACTGTCAACAGCGGATTATCTTCTTTAATGTCAATATAGTCTGCATCAACAGACATGATTTTTTGTTTGCAGAAGGCAGCAACCTGAGCTGAGGCACAGGGAGCAAGCTAAACAGTGGGAACAGGAGACTCTGTATACCTCGAATACAGTGAAGTAAATAAGTTGGAAACCAACAAGTGTTATGAGCAGCTTTTTTTCCCCCTGAGTATCTAATAAGCTCTTTATGATAAATGTAAGACTTTACAGCAGATGAAAGGCAAAAACAATGCACATTTGCAGTTGTTTGTGATTTCACTCTGCCACCTATTTCATGTAATTTGCTTTTCTGTAGAGGAAGAGATTCAAGTGTTGCAGCTGAGTTCTGAGATGTTCTCTTTAAAAGGAGGCAGGAGGAGAACGTGATTTGGACAACATATTTTGAAGTTTATATTGTCTTTTACTTTGGAAACTCTTGCAGTGATATCTTGGAACAGAGCTACCTCTGGCTGTAAGCCTGCCAGCCACCTCTTGAAGCATGCAGATTATGGTTTCTTGGTTTAAATCAGTAGATGAATTTTGGTTGCTTTAAAGTGCACTCTTGTAATTAATCTACCAGTATTTGTTTTAAAAACCTATTCTGGATGTTTTGAAAGGATATTTATCCTTAGGCAAGAAGAATATTGGAATTTTTGTCTGTTGTGTCGACATTAGAGCTGAACTTTGCCTTTTAAATCTTTTAAAAGTAAACCTTTTCTGACACTTCTGCCAATTCATTCCGTTTGAGTTTTCTTATTGCTGTCAGTAGGACTTAAGCATATTTTAATGCAAATAGTTATCCCACTGTTTTGAGCTGCAAAATTGTTTAGCAAGATTAAATAGGCTAAAGATATGCAAGCCCTCTTATCTCTGTTAATTTGGTGAATGCTTTTTGATCACGTCCACCCTCACTTCCATAGGATGTTAAGTGACAGAGCTGTGCAGATCATTCTTTTCTTAACATACACCCACAGACTTTCTTTCATAGGAGCTAAATAATATCGAATTTAAGAACTGTCAGGTAGGAAAACAAAAAAAAAAAAAAAAAAAGCAAAGAATGGTGAAGTAAAATAGGGGAAAGTGTAACCTCACTTCCCTCCCTACAGCCAACTAACTTCTCCTTGCCTGCAGACCTACAGCTGAGCACAAATAACAGCAGGACCTGCTGTTGTCAGTCAGCTCCAGAGCATCTTTGGTGCAGGATGAGTGCCTTGAGGAGTTCCCAACCCAGGCAAAAAGGAAAGGTGGAGGACAAAAGTAAATGAAAAAACCCTTTGCAACAAATAGACAGTCACTTCTGTTTTGTCATTGGGTAGAGGAAGAGGGCAGCTATCTCCCCTTGCTGCTGAAACTATGTCATTAATTATGAGTCCCAGCAGGTATCACAGTTGAATGATACTTCACATCCAGGATCAGTAGCCTTAAATATTCAAGTGAGAACATTCTTTCTGGCAGGCAGGTGTCCTCTAACTTGAACTTTTATCTCCTCCTTTCTTCTCAGGATGCCAGTGTTGCCTATTCCTTTTAGGAAGAGCAAACCTGCTTATTTAAGATAACATCTTACTAAATAACAGGAGCTTGTGTTTTTCCACCCCATTAGAATTATTACCATTTCCAATTGTCATAGTTACCTGCCTGAATTTCTCTCTAGATTGTAACCACAGCAAGCTAAGAGGGCTTAGGAGCACCTCCCCTATGGGGACAGGCTGCAAGGGTTGAGGATGTTCAGCATGGAGAAGGGAAGACTTTATAGTGGTCTTGCAGTTTCTGAAGGGAGCCTACAGGAAAGCTGGGAAGGGACTTTTTACAAGAGCTTGTAATGGTAGGTTGAGAGGGAATGAATTGAAGCTTGAGAAGGACAGATTTAGACTGGACATTGGAAGGCAGTTCTTTACAGTGAGGGTGGTGAGACCCTGGAACAGGTTACCCATGAAGGTTGTGGATGCCCCTTGCTTGGAGGTGTTCAAGGCCAGCTTGGATAATGCCTTGGACAACATGGAAGATGTCCCTGCACATGGCAGGTGGTTGAAGCTAAATGATCTTTAAGGTCCCTTCCAATCCAAACTATCCTATGAATAAACTAATAGCAGTGTGTGTATATTATGGACCAGAAGAGGAGTTAGTCAGGGATTTCATAGGCATAATTGTAATTAAAAATTGGTTGCATGGGTTAAAAATGATATTGCTAGAGGAAGCTGGCTCTTGACATTTGTGAGAGCCAGCCCTTCAAACCACAGAGGATTTTCACTGTATTTTGAAGGAAGGAAGGATTAAATTTAGTCCTTGGCCTTCAGTTCTACAGAGCAGATTTCAGTTCTCTTCTCTGATGAATGAAAGTCATGCAAAGGAGTGTAATATTCCATAAATACAGAAGCCATCCTCAACAAGTGTATTCCCTAGGGTCTAATCCTGCAAAGACTCAAACGTATGGCTATATGTGGACCCAACTGCAGCACTGCTGTGCTGCTGGTGCGACGTGCGTGCAGCGGAGCTTCCGGCTCCGCAGTGATATTAATATCAAAAGCACAAATACTTTCAGCTGAAAAACAAAGCAAGCAAATCACTTCTGCCTGTTAAATTTATATCTGGGAGGTCGTTGAGCACTTTTATGGATTTTTCTCGGGGGCGGGAAGAGTTGTGTAGGTTAGAGATTGGCACCAAAACTTGAAATAAGCAAAATCTTTTTCAGCGAAGTGACAGCTCTCTGGATGCTATTAAACTGCGAACAGTAGGTCTTTTCAATAATGGCTGTGATTCATTTTCATATTGTGGGGTTGTGTTGTTTTTTATTTAAATAATAATCTCTTTAAAAGGCTTGCTGAGCAGTAGGCTGCACCAGCATAACTTTCTCTGCAAAAGGAAAGGTTTCATGCACAGAGCCTTAGATAACTTACCTTAAATTGATTTGCACAGCTCAATAAAACCCTAAGAAAACTGTACCGGCTCAGATCACAGGTTCGTTAAGCACCAAATCTCATCTCTGATAGTGAAAAGGCTTTAGGGATGGGGCAAGCACAAAGTAATGTTTCCCACATTGATTGTCCAAATATCCACAGATTTATGGCTGAGGTATTTTTGACGGGAGTGGTATTTCTGTATTTGATAATTTCAGTGGATTTTTCTTCCAGGAATTCTCGCTTTCGCTCTCTGAACTTTTCACTTATGGCAGTGTGTTCTGCAGTTTTAAGTATGTGTTGTATGAGGAAGTACCACATGATTGAGTTTTCTTTCCGTTTTTTTCTTCTTTCCCTCCCACCCCAAGCTTGCTACCCACTGGTCTTCCTTAGTTTGTCTTTTGCAAACTGCCCTTCTCATTGCATATCTGATCAATGCTGATAAATATCTAAAGGGTGGGGGTTAGGAGGATGGGGCAAGACTTGTTTCAGTGCTGTCATCCAGTAACAGGACAAGGGCAGTGGGCACAAACTGGATCACAGGAGGTTCTATCTGAACAGAAGGAAGAACTTTCCTGTGAGGCTGACAGAACACTGAAGCAGGCTCCCAGAGAGGTTGTGGAGTCTCCTTCTCTGGAGAGATTCCAAACCTACCTGCACATTATGATCCCGGGCAACCTGCTTTAGGTGATGCTGCTTTAGCAGGGAGATTGGACTCAGTGACCTCTAGAGGTCTTTTCACCTCCACCATTCTGTGATGGCATATGTAGCCCTCCAAGTATTTTTCTTTCAGCTCAAAGAGGCCTTGTTCTATATTGTTGCTCATTCTTGTTGCTCTCCCATCTATCTCCTAGTTTTACTAGACCCTGTTTGCAGTGAGAGACCAGAACAGTATTCAAGGTGTAGGTATGTTACAGTACATGCTGTAGCATCGTGTTTTCTCTTTCATTCTCTAGTCTTTTTCTAATAACTTCACAGAATCACAGAATGTCAGGGGCTGGAAGGGCCCTCAAAAGCTCACCCAGTCCAACCTCCCTGCCAGAGCAGGATCACCTATTCCAGATCACACAGGAAGGCATCCAGGCTTGTTTTGAGTATCTCCAGAGAGGGATACTCCACAACCCCCCTGGGCAGCCTGTTCCAGTGTTCTGTCACCCTCACAGGGAAAAAAAGTCCTCCTCATGTTTACATGAAAATTCCTATGCCTCAGCTTCCACCCATTGCCCCTTGCCCTGTCATTGGGCATCACTGAGATGAGCCTGGCTCCATCCTCTTGGTACTCACCTTTTGTTTCTACCATTGTTTACTTTTTTTTTTTCAGATGTCAATTTGATATCTTTACAGGATTATAGTAGATTTTTTGGAGACACTGTAACAGGTTGCCAAGGGAGGTTGTGGATGCCCCCTCTCTAGAGGTGGTTCAAGCCCAGATTGGATGAGGCCTTAAGCAACATGGTCTAGTGGAAGGTGATCCTGCCCATTGCACAGGGAGGTTGGAGCTAGATGATCTTCAAGGTCTGTTACAACCTAAAACATTCTATGAATCTATAACTCCAAGAGCATTTGAACACATACTCCCCTCGCCCATCTATAAAAGGAGTACTTGTGAAGGTCTCTACACCAAGATTAGCAGAGCCCAAAGGGTACTATTAATGACAGTTATCCTTATTCTTCTCAGATATTTTCAGATCTGTCATACACTTTGAATAGTCTGATCCAAAACCCCACTGCAATCATTTCTGTGTGCTTTCCCCTGTGATGTCTTCTCATCTGCTCTGCTGCCCTGCGTCCCTTATGAAAAAGCATTTTTTACATTATCTACCATGACTAATATTTTCTTCTGTGCAGAAGGAGAGCACTCTATTTTTGTGCTTAAAATGGAAAATAAATTGGTCTTCAGCCTGATTTTGGAGAGGCAATGTTTATAGTACCACGAAGGACATTTGTGCTTCCAAATCTGCTCATCGTTCCTTAATGGTTCGCTACGGTTTGCCTGATTTAGCAGAAGAGAAGACCATTGTTTGGAACCCTTTTCATTAGAGAAGTAAAATGTTTAAAAATACCAAAGTGCCACCTTTTTTTTTTTTTTTTTTTTTTTTTTTTTTTTTTTTTTTTTTTTTTTTTCCTTCTTTTTTTTTTTTTNCCTCCCCCCTTGCAGTTCCCATTGCAGTATGTCACTAAGAGAAAATGTTTTGAACTTTTTGATCTCCCTTGGGGAAACGCTGCAAGTAGCAGAATTTTGTTATTTTTATGTCAATTTAGGTCTTACATGATTCAGCACTTGTGGTTTGTGGGAAAAAAGAGTTGTAGTTCATGATTAAAGGAGCAAAAAATAGTAAGGAATAGCTACTAGAAAAGGCATCTTTTGACTGTTAATTTTTTTAATTGAGTTTTCTTCATTTTTAAAACTGCCTCTACTCTTCCTATTTTCTCTATGATTTTTGACTAGCATACTTTAAAGAAAATTGAATCACAGAATGGTTTGGGTTGGAAGGGACCTCCAAAGTCCATTCAGTCCAACCCTCCTGTAGTGTCCAGGGACATCCTCCACTAGATCAGATTGCTCAGAGCCTTGTTGAGCTTCACCTTGAATATCTCCAAGGGTGGGGCTTAAACTACCTCCCTGGGCAACCTGTTGCAGTATTCCACTACCCTCATGGTAAAGATCTTGTTCCTAGGATCCAACCTACTCATCCTGTCACTACAGCCCTAGGTAATCAGTTCCTCTCCAACCTTCTTGTAAACCTCCTTCAGGTACTGGAAGGCTGCTACTAGGTCTCCCCAGAGCCTTCTCATCTCCAGACTGAACACCTCCAGCTCCCTCAGCGTAGTTCAGTTCTGTTTCACTTCAGCTTTCTGAACAGGACACAGACTTAAGAACAAGTTGCTACAGGATCTCAATAGTGCTGAATCTGTATATTTAAGTCCTTTAAACATAGTTGTCTCCAACAGGCCAACCTGTCATCCCCTTCTGACAGCCTCTGAGGAATGAACAAAGTCTCTAGGGAAGGGAATGGAAGAGGATGCAGGATGCAAGACAACTACTTGTAATGCAGGGAGGATTCTCAGTGGTAGTAATGGGCCACAAACAAGGAGTTAACTCATTCTGGGATGCATTAATGAGGCTGTTGTACAAAAAATCATGGAAGTAATTACACCATTCTGTTTGGCACTGGTGAGGCTTCAGCTAGGATTTGTGTCAAGTTTTGGGAGCTGAACTTAAAGGAAAAGAACAGAAATGAGAGAGTTCAGGGAAGTTCATCAAGAGTAAGAGGAGATGGAAAGAGGAGATGGGTATGTTTGTTCTTGAAAAGAGAACACTCCAAGCTGAAGGGGAAAGGGAGCCAAATATCAATTTTAGTACTTGAAAAGCTGTGATTACGTATTTTTGTGCCTGTCATTTCAGAGAGAGGAAATGAACTTGGGGAGAGGAGAAAATTCTTCTCTTCTGTGTTGTATCTTAGTCCACATGTATGGGATATTCTGCAACAGTTAGTTAAATGATCACAGTCTCACAAGTGTGTTGAGATACAGCTGCTCAGTTTCAGACCTTTAAGGCAATATTTTCAGTGTCATGAATTATCTCATGCTTAAGTTAAAAACTTCTAGAAAGCTTTGGAAGATTTGAGGTCCTGTCAGTGGTCTTTCACAGTTGCTAATCTTCTTTCTGTTCACAGAGGTCCTGTGGGCATCTTGGTTGAAAGTCCTTGGGACTTCTTTTTCCAAAACTAAATGTCTTGAAGTAATCTAGAGGCTTCATTAGTTTTATCTACCTGACTCTTCATGGCCTTTTGTAGACAGCTGTGATACTTACTCTTAAACAGTCCTTCCAGAGTGCTCTCCAGACAATGCAGCAGACTATAAGGTTGGATAAGATGCCTTTTGAGGTCCCTTCCATCCCTATGCATTCTATGATTTAAAAGACATGTAGATGTGGTGCTGAGGGACATGGTTTAGTGGTAGTGGCTTAGCAGTAGTGGTGGGATTGAGAGCTCTGTGAGTGGTGGACTTGATGATCTCAAAGGCCTCTTCCAACCTCAACAGTTCTATGATTCTATGATACAGAGAGTGCGAAACTATCCTGTGCTTCCATGCATTGATTATTTTAAATCTAAATCCTGGCCAGTTGCAGATGATTTTCTTCTTTCTAGTGGAGAATTATCCACATCTTCTAATCAGACAGTGCCTAATGTTTTCTTTCTTAAAAGGAGAGAAAAAATGATTGGGGGAATTGCTATCAGGAGTATTCTCTCTGAATGCTCAAAGGAGCAAAAGCTCTAAGGAGCCTTCAGGTATGTTCAATTGAAAGCAACAAGCAGGAGGTTTTGTTTCCTTACAGTGTGCACTGTTGCAGATATCAACACTCAAGTACAAGACTTTCCCTATTTCTCTACAAGGTTCTAATCTACTCAAGAAGTTTGACAGTGAAGTGAAAACTCCAAGCTGCTTACTGTAGCCCCTCAAATACATAAAAATGAAAAGAGGAGGCTTTTTGGAGGTGTGTGTTATGCCTTTGTCTTCACAAGAGGGGCTTGAGAAGAGTTACAGCAAAGCTGGGAGTTTTGGTAGTAAGAGGTTCAGAGAACTACAGACAGAGACCATAGGAAATCAGATTTCTTGAAGCTGTTTTTGCTCACAATAGCAAATTCTGTAGAAAGGTGATGCAACTCCTATTTCATTTTCCCCTTAGGGATGGTCCCTGCTTTCCTGATGGAGTGGAAATAACGCTGAAATGCATCTTGCAGTGTTGTGGACTTAAAGGATGATGACACTGAAAGGCATAGCATCTCTTTTGGGAATTCTGTAATCATTAGGAGCAGTGTGCTTATTGTTTGAGTACAGCCAAGTGTCATCCTAAGCCTGTTCCTGATCCAGTCTTACGTGCTAGATAGGAACATACTCAGATGTTAGCGGTTTGAATCCTGGGCGGAATCCAGAGATAAAAAGTATGCAATAAATGAAAAGTTTTTATTTCTGGAATACAAACAAAAAAATTAGGATTGTGGGGGTGGGGGCATTGTTTTGTTCGTTTGGTGGCCTTTTTTGCTTGTTTTGGGTTTTTGTCTGGTTGGTTGGTTTCGGTTTGTTTCGTGGTTTGGGGTTTTTTTTTTTTGTTCTGTTTTGTTGTTTTGGGTTGGTTTGGTTTTGTTTTGTTTTGTTTTGTTTTTTTGCATTGCAAGCTTTTAGACACCGAGAGGTAAATTTAACCCCAAATGTTTATTAATAAGTTTATGAAGGACTGCTCTATGGAATTTGAGGATGCCAATAGGAGAAAATCCTGCCTCTTGACAGTCAGCTTTGGCTGCTGGGGGAATTCCAGGCATTTGCTTCCAGCAGGAGAGCAGGTTTGCCCAGAGCGCACTCTCTGGTGAGTTGGGTCAGCACATCCTATTTCTGGGCAGGTTTTTGCGTTGTTGTTTAGGGTGGCTCTTGCTAAGCCCTTACGAGTGGGGTTTAAAACTGAAGGGCATTGTGCTGGCAGACTGACAATCTGATTAATTTACTTTTTCGAGGTGCTCATATACCCGTGAGACCATTTTCTCCCTACGTCAAATGTTGTTTTTCCTGGGTTTTACATTTTAAGCAAGCCATCAGCCTCTGGATCAGGTTGCTGCGCTGAGAGCACACGCTAGGGAGTGCTTGCTGTGCAGCTTCATCTGCATTCGCTCCAGCAGCGCTGCCAGGCTAAGCCATCCTCCTCCTCTTCCTCCAACCCTCCCCCGCCACTATCGACTCCACTTTGGCATCTCTGTGCCTGCGCTGTGCCCTCAGCTGTGTGCCGGTGAAGCTGTTTGTTTGGCCTGGCCAAACGAGGTGGGAAGAGAGGTTTATTTTTAGTGTGGATCGTTTCGGTGGTTTTCACTGAGGGGGGGTGACACAAAACGGGGCAGGAGAAGCGGAGATGGGCACGAGCAGCAGGACGCAATGGGAAGGTGATGGCTATCGAAACAAGCAGGCTTACTTCCGCACCTCTCTATCTACGGTCACACATTATGGTCAGACCAAAAGCCACTGGAAATCTGTTGTGGCAGATGAAACCCAGAGTGACGTGTTGGTTTTTCTTCCTCTGATGTGAAGTCTGTCGTTTCTTGCAGAGGTTAGGTGGTATAAGAACAGGTTTGTCTCACTCAGCCTTGCCCTTTCAGCTAAATAAACACAGCTACATTTGCTGCAGTTATGCCTAAACTTTGTGGACCAGAACTCCAAGGCTTAGTCTGATGTGACTCAGAAGCAGTCAACTCACACAAACTCCAGTATCCAAAGGCTTCAGAGCTCTTCGAGTCTCACGTAACACGAATTCTCTCTTGGCTTTGCTGCATAACTGCAAGCCACTTCCACTCTCTTACTATATTATCTTCACCAAAAAAAGATGATAGATAGGCATGGAAAAATCCCATCAGTGGTCATTTGGTCACAAAAGATGTGGCAGGGAAGGGTACCTAAAGACAGATACATTTCAATTCAGTTTACATGTTCCCATGCTATTGGATGAGCCACTGCAATAGTGTTCCTGTGAGTGTCAAGGAAGAGGAACGCAGAGGTTGAAGGGACCTCTGGCAATCATCTAGTCCAACCCACTTGCTGGGGCAGGTTGCACAGGATCAGGTCTATGTGGGTTTGGAATCTCTCCAGAGAAGGAGACTCTACAGTCTCTCTGGGCAGCCTGCACCCTCACAGGAATGAAGTGGTTCCTTACTTTCAGGTGGAAAAAAAAAAAAAAAAAAAGGATCATTGTTCCAGTGCATGTCAAGTCAGCAACAGCATGTAGAATTGAAGCTGTTTTATCAGGTTTCTGTGGCTTTCAGGGAAGATGGGATGAGTTCACAAATCACAAGTCAGCTGAGGGCTCCTAACTGTTTAAAAAAACTGTTTGGCTCAGGTTCTTGGAGAACTGTTTCAGGAGAAGTGTAGTTATATGTGCTTGTACTGTCCTTGCCCATTGGATATCCACTGCTGGAAAAAAAGGAGAGTGAGCTAGAAAGACCTCTGGTGTAACCCAGCAGAAGCCTTCTTTATTTGAGGTTGAAGAAATCATCACCGGAAGAGATTGCTTTCCAGTATATTCCAACCAACACTGTCAATTAAAAAAGAAAAGATCTATTAACTGAAAAGGAAAAAACAAATCATATCTGTTGTTCAGGTCAAAGTTTTGCCTTGTGTGCCAGTAGGAGTTCCCTGAGAGCCATGATTTAGTATTTCCAGTTGCACCATCACAAGTGTGAGAGCACATTGCCATTCAATATAGGAAGGGAGTGAGTCCAGAGGAGGGCCACAAAAATACTCAAGAAGTTTGAGCGCCTCTGCTATGATGACAGGCTGAGGGATCTGAGGTTGTTCAGCCTGGAGAAGAGGAGGATCTGGGGAGACCTAGTAGCAGCCTTCCAGTACCTAAAGGGGGCTACATCAAGGATGAAGAGACACTGTTTACAAAGGCCTGTGGTGATAGGACTAGGGGCAATGGCTTCAAACTAGAGAAGAGCAGATTTAGATTGGATGTTAGGAACAAGCTCTTTACCATGAGGGTGGTGGAACTCCAGAACAGGTTGCCCAGGGAGATGGTTGAGGCCCCTTCCCTGGAGATATTCAAAGTGTGATATTCAAAGTGTGGCTTGATGAGGCTCTGGGCAACCTGATCCAGTTGAGGATGTCCCTGCTGAGTGGGAGGGGGTTTGGAGTAGATGAGCTTTGTAGGTCCCTTCCAGCCCAGCCCATTCTGTGATTCTTGCCAGAATGCCTGATGGTTTTCTGTTGGTAAGCTAGGAGAGGCTCCTACAGAAGGAGTATCAACAACTCATTTATATCAGTTTGTCCTTGTCTAAGCTGTTACCTGATAACATGAGGGAGCCCACGAATGGCTAGAGGACACACAGGAGTGTCAGAAAGAGCAAGGCCACACTCCCAGCAATGAAACTCCTGAAGTTCAACAAGCTATGAGGTGCTGAGAGGCACACTTGTGTGTAATGTATAAATTTTAAAAGCCCGAGGGTCAATTCAGGATTTAGCTAATTTAAACTGTGTTGCTCAGGAGATTAATCAAGAGCAAATATGATATGCTCTAATATTTTGTCCACATAAAGTCCACTGAAGCTTTTCCATTGAACTCTTCAACTCCTGCTTAAAGTGTTCTAGTCCAGCATCCAGTGTCTATGCCTGTATTAGCTCAAGCATTAAATGGTTTCATATATTTTCTCATGGAGGAAAAAAATGGAGAGGAAGAAATAAAACTTTTGTGTTTCAACCTGGATTTATGCAACCTAAAAATACAAGAAGAGGATGCATCCATCTGTACAAAACTGCAGACACCATCCTAGCTGAATGCTTGACCAAGGAGCGCTGCATGGAGACAAGCCAAATGCTCCTCTGCATCTAGCAGTAGTTGTAATTTGTTTAACTTGTACTGCTGCCATTCTTTCACCTTGGTTTCCATGCTCGTGTCTCTATGGTCCACATGCTCTTGTTATCACAAGGAAAGCGTCCCGGTGATGTTTCCTGAGCATGTAAAGAAACACAGGGAAAGGAAGTTCATTTTTTGTTTTATTATGTGAAACGAAATAGCGGCATAAATGTCACCAGGTTTATTAAAAGGAAAAATAATCAGGCATCTTGAGAATTAAATTACCTTCCAACTATGTCTAAATATAAATTGTCTAAAATACAAATGCAAAACCCAAAAAACATGGGTTCAAAACATTGATACAGCAACAGGAGCCAGATTAATTATTTTCATAGAATGGTTCAGGTTTGAGGGGACCTTCAAGATCATCTAGTTCCAACACCCCTGCCATGGGAGGAATACCTTCCACTAGATTTGTTACTTTATTCTTCAAGATAAATACTTTTTAAAAGAATTCACATTAAACTCAAAATGTTAAGAGTTTAATTTAAGCAGGTTTTGTTAGGATTTTTATTTTGCAATATCAGAATGTGTTTCCAAGAAGCTTTGCAAAGTGGTGGATAGAAAAAGTGATTTGAAGCCAGCCCAACAGCAAGTTGGGACAGGCTTCCATGGGAGGTTGTAGAGTCCTCCCTCTCTGGATATATTCAAAACTCACCTGGAAGTGTTCCTGTTCCTGATCTGGTATAGGTGATCCTGCTCTGGCAGGGAGGTTGGACTGGATGATCTTTGGAGGTCACTTCCAGCCCCTAACATTCTGTGATTCTGTGAAGTTTTCCTCTGCAGCCAACTAGACCTGAAAATCAACAGTAAGTAAAAAAAGGAAGAGACATCAATAATTTGCTTTCCCATTTGTGTGGAGTGTCAAAAATACATCCAAACCAAGCAAAATATGACCCAGAATTGAATTGCTAGGAACCATTTTAAACACTTTTCTAAAGTATGTTGAAAGATACAGCTTTGGGGCATTGGGTTTTATCTACCTTAAACTTGTGGCTCTTCACTTTCCAGACAGAGAACATTCCAGGTATGTAACACCACTGTTTTGCATCAATTGCAAAAGAAACCCTGGAGTATTTATTTGGGGTTCAATGGATTTATTCTGATTTGCCAAGAGCTGTATACCTTGTTTGCATCTGTAAGGTGCTGACTATAAAAAATAGTGTTTGACCAGTACAGCAAAAGTACAGGAACACCTGAATACTGAACCAGTTTTTGAGGTGCTTTTTATTAGAGTGTTCATTGAATTCATAGGGCCATTTATTGTCTGAAACAAGGGGTAAGGATTTCAGTATCAATAGCTGTTTAGCCACAGGAAGTCTGTAGAATTTGTTTTTTCCAGGATACACATAATCAGCAGTGCACACTTGAATAATCATAGAATCAGAATTGTCAGGGCTGGAAGGGACCCGAAGGATCATCTAGTTCCAAACCCCCTGCCATGGGCAGGGACACCTCATACTAGATCAGGATGCTCAGAGTCACATCCAACCTGGCCTTAAAAACTTCCAGGGATGAGGCTTCCACCTCCTCTCTGAGCAACCTGTTCTGGTGTCTCACCACCCTCATGGTGAAGAACTTTTTCCTAACATCCAATGCTTCATCTCCCCTAGTCCTATCACTACCTGACATCCTTAAAAGTCCCTCACCAGCCTTCCTGTAAGCCCCCTTAAGATACTGGAAGGCCACCAGAATATTCCTTCTCTATTAGTGCTTTTCACAGTGTCAGCAAGACTTTCCTCCTTTGCTGTCCCAAATCTCTGTGGGCAGGCTAGATCCTCTTTTCTCCTCTCTAGGGACATCTGCTGCAGGATAGTTGAGATGAAGGGGAAAGGATGCTGAAGAAGGCATTCCTGTATCTCCCTTGATATCCTCTTCCTCCATTCCTTTCTGTGGCTTGTCCCCTCCTTCCTTTGTGAGTCCTGGGGAGCAGACTCCCCCAAAGGTGTCTTCTCAGTACAAGGCCTCTCAAGTATAGCTTGGCAGCTTCTGCTCCATGCCACCTGGGGAGACATCATGAAAGGCCAAGTTATATTTTTACCTGACACAAGCTCTCTGACAGGAAAGATGAACTTTTGCCCTGCATGTATGCGATGCTGTCCTGTTGAGTGGCTTTCTGTCTAAAGGACATTATTTCTCAGTGTGGAACACTTCTAGCTGATCAGAAAACACTGAATAAATACACTTGGATAAAAGGAAGCATGTTGATAACACAAACTGTGTGTCAGGTGGCATGCTTTACATCTCCATTGTAAGGCTGACTGTACAAAGTAAGAGCAAATAGCCACTGCCGCTTCCAACCCCACTTCCGTATAGGCTGTGTGAAAGCAAATGTCTTGGAGAACACATTCACTTTAAAAAAAAAAAAAAAAAAAAAAAAAAGAGGAGATTTTGATTAATTCTTTAAAGCATTTAAATATAGCTTTAATATGTGCAGTCTGGACTGCTCAGCTTTTACTGTCTTCCTTTAAGGTTGAGATTTAATTAAAGGTCAGTGTCACACACGTTTCCACAACACATAGTAAAACCCTGGAATGAAATGAGCCTCACTCCAACATTTGATTAGACAAGATAATGTATTTCCCACTGGAGTAGTTTGTTATTCAAAACAAGCTCTTTAGGGAAGGAAGTTCACATCAGTTGGTAACTGTTCCTGTGGATACCAAAGAACTTTGTAGAGTGCACACTACAGTAAACTGCACTGCAGGTCATTTAGGAGCTGGAAGCATTGCCTGTGTCTATGTAAAAGTTATCAAAAGGTATTAAAAAAAAAAAAAACCAAAAAAAAACCCCCCAAAAAACAACAAAAACAAAGCAGATAATAAGGAGCTTAAAAGCAGACAAACAGCAGGCAATGATGAAAAAGAAATAACACCCGAATGTATACAGCCAGTCATGCTTTTAGTCAGTCAAGAAATGACACTGTCCTAGTAGGTGAATGTTAGAAATGCTGCTTTACACCCTTTGTGTTGAAAAGAAAACACTGAAAAGCAGCTTGCTGTGAACCGATCCTTAAATGTAATAAGGGACTGAGTAACATCTGGATTTAACTTTGCTCTAAATGCAATTATAGGCTTCAAAAATTATTAGCTGTTTGTAGATTAGACATCTTTTTTTTTTTTTCATCATTATCCAATTTTGACCCTTTTGGTCTTCTCTTGCCCCACATCTTGAAAATTTTAGTGGCTGATGGCAAGCCATGGTCATTAGGAGTAAATTCTGATTTCTGACTATCTCTTCAGCTATCCTTCAGGCCCCCATCAAGTACTGGAAGGCCACAATAAAGTCTCCCCAGACCCTCCTCTTTTCAGCCTGAGCAACCCCAGCTCTCTCATCCTGTCCTTGAAGTAGAGATATTCTAGTCTTTGGATCATCTTTTGTGGCCTCCCTTGGCCCCACTCCAGCAGGTCCATGTCTCTCCTCTGCTGTGGACTCCAGAGCTGGACCCAGCACTGCAGGTGGGATCTCACCAGAGCTGAGGGGCAGAATTTCATCTCTCAACCTGCTGCCCATGCTGCTTTGGCTACAGCCCTGGATTTGGTGGCTTTCTGGGCGCACATTGCAGGCTCATGTTGAGTTTCTCAACAAATGAGCTAGTGCAGGTTTGTATTGCCACTCTTGGTACATAGCACCAGCCTTGGAGCTACACTGTGAGATTGTGGCTAATCTCCAGCTAGAAAAAGATACACACTTTGGCAGTCAGCACTAATCTCATGTGATTACAGCAAGTAGCTTAATCTTGTTTCCTTCTCTCATTCTCCTGCCTTTCTTCTTAGCTGAGGCAGAATGGGGAATGTGCCTGGCATAATGTGCTTTTGGATCTTCACCAGGAGCTCTTAAGGGTTGTTCTCAGTCCTGCAGATTGTAATTTGTTCCATAAGTAATGGACCTACTAAATTTTGGTTGCCTATGGATGTATTTTAAATGCCCAGACAGCTTCTCCTGTGATGATAAGCAGGCCATTTCTCCTTCAGGTCTCCTATTGCTTGATTTTCCTCCGTGAAGTCCCAGTCCTCTTCCAGATAGGCAAGAGGTTGTGGATTTCAGGGAACCTTTCAGTGAGTAAGCTGGTGAGACCGTGCACATGGATCAGCAGCTAATCCAGCAAAACCAGGTAACTTGTTGAGATCACGCTAAGACTTCCTTCTAGGAAGGAGGTATTGAGCCACATTCTTCCTCCAGCCAATGACAGTCTTGCTAGGCTTTGGGTTCTTGGAGTCCTCAGCCTTTTTGTGGCCTTTGGCTGGAACTGACCACTGGTTGGCATAGTCAGGTAGAAGGCATAGCTGATTGTCAAGAGCGATTTGACAGTATATCATAGAATCAGAGAATACAGGGTTGGAAGGGACTGCAAGAATCATCTGGTCCAATTTTCCTTGGCAAAAATCCAAGCATAAGTCTCCTTTCCTTAGGAAAACAAGCTGAGGAGACAGAACACGTTGCAGCAGGGCTACCACTGAAATTTAGAATAACATTTACATTTTATGCTTATGGCTGCAGATAACCTTTCCCCTTGGATGCAGTGTATGTTTCCCCTTGGATACAGTATATGTTTTAAGGACCACAGAGTGCTGCATGCTGTTTTTCCTTCCCAAGGAGAATGGAAGATCTACTGCTCATAAAGAGTTTAAGTAAATGAATTCTTGGAAACCAAGCAGGGGGCATTGGACTCTATTGCAGGATGTCAGGGGTAGCATTGCCCCAGTCACCTACCTGAGCCTTGGCTGGATGTGAATGCCTCTATTTTAAGGTCTTATCATGAATAAGACACCTTTAGAATACAGTCACTACAGAGACAAATTACTTTTAAAATAGAAAGATGGTAGCGTTCTTCACTAGCTTTAAAGTTTGGGAATTACTCTATTTTAATCGAGTATCCCTTTAAAACATATATTAAACACTGAATGGTGGTAGAATGAGTAGTTGGGAGAAGAAGAGGCTGAGGGAAGACATTCTTGTTTTCTACAACTACCTGAAAGGAGGTTGTAGCAAGGTCTCTTCTCCCAAGTAACAAGTGATAGGACAAGAAGAAATGGCCTCAAGTTGCACCAGGGGGGATTTAGGTTGGAAGGGCTGTCAAGCAGGAACAGGTTCTCCAGGGAGGTGATCAATCCTCCATCCCTGGAGGCATTTAAAAGATGCTGAGGGGCTTGGTTTAGCACCAGCCTTGGCAGGGTTAGACAATGATTGGATTTAGTGGTCTTTAAGGTCTTTTCCAGCCAAAATGATCCCATGATCTTTTCATGTCTTTGGATTGGGAGGCTGTGACCAAAGTGATCAATGTCCTGATCTCCATTTAGTCTGAGAAAGATGCACTGTCATAGTTGTGTTTCCTAGAACAGTCTGTGTGATATCATGTGTGATGCCAAAGAGCTCTGTGGCATAATACATCCCTGTGTAACATCATAGAGAGGGCTGTGTTATGTCAACAAGCAGGATGTGTGACATCAACGAGAGGGTTGTGCAACATCAACGATCAGGACGGTGTGACATCTGTGCTGGTTTCAACACAGTCTGCTTTTCCCCACACAGAAGTGAGGGAGAGCAGCAGAAAAATCCCATCTGGCTTGGGTCTGGGCTGACCGAAGTGCCTGTGGGTGGCACAGAAGGCAGGGCTGCACAGCCATCCCTTTCACTCCCTGCTGTTAGAAGTAGGGGAAAGTTGCTATTGCTGGAGGGGAATTCACAGAAGGAGAGTTCCTGATGGCAGGAATGCTTCCACCTCGCATGGAACCGACTGCTTGGTATTGTTAGTGTATTGAACAGCCTTTAAAAACGTGGCTTAGTGCCTCAGTTACTACTTTTTTTCGCTGTGGTTCGGTAGTATTAGAACTCTTGTGTACCTGACAGCAAATAGCCTTTTCACCACCCAGTGTAACCCGATAGGGCTGGGGTTCAGCGAATTCCGACAGAGCTCTGCTTCCCCTTGCTGCAGATAAGACACGAGCCACGCACTGCTTTGCAGATTGCTGAGCACTTAATGAATTCTGAGATGAGATTATTCAGTTCATAGCTAGATAGTTAGAAGGTATGTGTTCTTCAAACAGCACAGCTCTTCCTTAAAAGCTGCTATGGTGGGTTGGGAACTCCTCCTCCCCTCCCAAATTAAAATTTACCAGACCAGCTCAGATAGCTTGGAAGTAAGATCAAGCTCTATTTTACAGCAAAGTTAAAATGACAAGCATATATATGCAGTATATTTATGTGTATTTACAATTATGTACAAATTAGAAATAATACAGAAATCAAATCTTCCCCCCCTGGATAAAGAAAGCCCAGAAGAGGCCAACACCACCCTGTCTCTCCTCAAATAGAAAACAACCAGCAAGGCTTACCAGTTATCTGGAAAAATGTTAGTGTAGGTGCTAGAGAGGAGCAAAGGGACAGCAAACAGATTCCAGTGCCCAAGAGCCAAGAAGACACATTTGTTTATACATTGGCTCTTTATACCTGTCAGTAAACCAATGTATGATACAGAGTTTATCATTATTTTCTTTTTAACAACCAATACCCTGCTCATTCAGATTCTGCATTGAACTTCCAGGAAAGTCCCAATTTCTCTTTATTGGAATATTCTAATAAGCCTTAAATTACCACAGTGGCAGCTATCACTTCAGCATTCATTCCGTAGCCTTTCTTACAGGCAAACCTGACTCTAAAAACATTCAGTGTAAGCTACGAAAGTGAAAAGATTGCTTAAAAGTGTGAGAAAACCTGCAGAGAACAGCTTAAAGTCTTTGTTTATTCAAAGACTGTTGCTGCCTTCACAAAATCCCATGGGTGTCAGGAGTGGGTTCATTTTTCGAGACAAATACTGAAAATTCAACTGAACTAAGAGATGGGAAAAGGAAAAATCTAGCTTCTGTGTGTCTAGGCCTTTATATTGTATCAAAAGATACAATATAACATAATGTAATTTGTAGCATTGTTTTCTTATGGTACAGAATTCTGTCACAAAAGATGATGTTGGATTTACACGTTCGGGGTGCTGGGCTGTCTCATTTAAACTATATTCCTACCCTGAGAGGTTGGACTAGATGATCTTTGGAGTCCCTTCCAACCTGATTTTCTATGAATCCATGAATCCAGCCAGCCAACCAAAATCCATTGCTCTCATCTTGGTTCAGCAATTGAGAACAGATAGAAAATAGTTGACAGAACAGTCTGATTCTCTGATAGATAGAAAGTAGTTGACAGAGTTGAATGTCAATGGCAGGAGAAAATACAATCCTAAGATCATTTTAGGGAAGATGTGAGTCTTCTTCTGTGTCACATACACAAAACTGAGTAGGATAAACAGGCTTTAAAATGTGAGTTGTAAAGGTCCTTCAGGAAAAGGATGCAAGCAGGCAGGTGGCTTAAAAGTATTTTCCTATCTCAACTAGCTTCTTAATGACGTTCCTTCTAGCTCATAGGTTTTTTGTTCAGTCTACTGAATGAATAATAAAGGACTTTCCCCCTTCCTGTTCCCCTGTCAGGAGGGTTGGTGGAACTCTAGAGCTGCCTGGAGGGTGTTTAAGTATATCCTGCCAGATTTTGTTAATCCATGCCTAAGACTGCAGGATTCAAACATTGTGAAACACATCGTATTGTGCAGGCTCAGGCAGTAGTGTGATTGCAGCACAAGAAAATTGATTCTGTTTTATGCATTTGTGTAATTCTCCCATTGAAATGCTTTCCAATCAGTATTCCTTGTTTTTATTTTGCAAGGCTAGTGCTGGCTTTCCAAGACTCCCTGTAGTTGCTACAGCCTCTGACTATATTTATTCCACTTCCTAAGAAACATGGATGTCAACAAAAGCCTTTTTCCAATCCACACATTGTCTGGAAAATCTTACATACTACATAAAAGTTAATCTGCTTACCTGAAGAACCAACTTCTTCCTAACCTATCTGGGATCTCTTCCAGCACCAGCAAAGAATGGTTGCAATTTGGAACTATCCTATGCAGGAGCATTGCTGAAAAAATGACTTGATGTTTAAACTGAAACTTCATTGTTAGGTGTTTGGTTATTGACTCTGTGTATCTGTGCATTTCTTCCTTCCCCTCTCTCTTCCTCTCCCTCCCCGTCAAGGGAGATCCGCTCCTCCTCCCACCTTTCCTCCCCTTTCCTGCTCCCCCATTAAAAATAGAGCTCCTCCACTTCATCATTCTCCTGAGCAGCCCAGCCCTGGTGTGCTCAGTCACCAGATTCCTTTGCCCTCTTGCCAGCATCCCTACCGATTTCCTTGTCCTAGATAGTGCTTCCCCAGTGAGACACCAGATGACTTAAGGAGATTAGGCAAGGGTGACCAGTTCTGTGAGAAGAAAGTGGGAGGTGTCTGGGTTCTGTTTGTGTGGGAATCCTGGTAGCCAGAAGCTCTCTCCTTCCACTGTGTTATCACCTATGGGAGACTCCAGCAAACCTCTTTCAATAGGGGTAGCAGGTTTTCACTTGAAGCAGAACTTTTCTTTTTGATTTAGGACCCAGATTAGTGATAATTTTTAGTCATCCAGAGAGGATTTTAAAGAGCTGCTATTCCTCACTGGGATTTTTCTCCTTATCTTACCCTTAAGGGTGATTCTACCTTATCTTTGCTGTAAATTATCTATGGAATTTGGTGAGGGAAAAAACCCAAATTTAGCAATATATATAAGAAAGCCTCCCTGAAAGGACTACTGTCAGCCAGAAAGGCTTTGGACTTCCAAACAGGGTAGATTGGTGGTGAAGGGATAGGATCTAGTTACTGAATTGCTCCCATCCCCTACAGATGATTAAAGGTTCAGCAAGATGGCAACAAGTTCAGAACTGAGAATATTTTAGATCATCCTTTTCTCAGCTCAGTTATGGTAGTGAGTGTTACACTGGGGGTGTGGAAGGTCCTATAAGATGCTTCTTCTGACTGATGTGCATTTCCTTCTAAAGAAAAATGATAAAATACTTCCTTACTTTAGAAATGCCACAGTTCAGGAAACTGTCCAGTTTGTTTTGGAATCCTTGGGAAAACTTCGTGTCTGAAGCCCAAATTCTGTGCTACCATCATTGAGATGGGCATCATCTTTTTGTTAATACAGATGGAAAACTCAGCTTCCTAATAATATTCCAGCAATTAACTGTCAAATGATCTGATACCCTAAAATACTAATAATACTAATCAATGATGATTCTTACTGAAGTACCTCACCATTTCCTAGCCATGACAGTAAGGGAGGTGTTTCTAATCTGTATCTGAGGAAACTGAGCCACCAGAGGTCACAGAGAGTAGTTGGCAGAGACAGAAATAGAGCTTAGGCTTTTCCACTTTCAGCTCAGTATTCTTGTCACTGGATACCACCAGATGGTCTCCAGATTATTCAGTAAATAAGCCTCTGCATCCTCCATAAATATTCCGCCAAAGCCAACTGGCTGCGTCTCACGCTTGCTACTTGCCAGTCTGTGAGAGTGGCTGACTTGGCAGGTGATGTTGGAGCTGGCCCCATGAAGCTGTGCTGCAGGTTCACTGGTTTTACCAGACAGAACAATCTCTTCTCTACTGCTGCATTTAGGCAGTCTTCTCTTTTCTAAGTGTAGAACTTTCCTCTGTGTGCTTGAGGCAAACAATCTGATTTAAAGAGAAGAGAAAAAAAAAAACAAACACACAGGAAAACCCTCTTCTGGTAACTGCCTGCAGATATCTGAAGAGTCTCTAAAGATGTAGTTTATCTGCCTTTAAAATCTGGCTGACTTAATTGTTGCTGCCTGTATGCCTTGAAATTCAGAGGGTAGAAATAGATAGATATGCATGGACTTGTGTGTGTATGTGTGTAGCATAAATACCAGATGGGAGAGGAGGTTCATGCCTACGAAAACTGTTTTCTAGTCTCTCTTGAGTTACCTCTCCCCTTCCTAGTTGCCAGGCCTTTTGATTCTATCTATTGTGGTGACACTTTTCATGACTGCTCAGGATTTTACGTCTATGTAACACATGCTTCATGCATAAGTGTGCAAACTGACCTTTAAGTGTCCAATATTCTTCTGTCTGGGAAGTCAGTGGCATAAACCTAAGTGCTGACCAGCAGCAGCTTGCCTCACTTGATGGTGCTCCCATAGTTGTGCTCCAGTATTTTGCAACAGCTCAGCTTCTTCCAAATTAGATAGTGAGCTACAGGAGCTGAGTTCACTGCAGGAGCTGCAGGGTGAGTGAACCAGCAGACTGGAATGGACGTTTGGCAGGAATTCTCTGAAATGCCACTTGGCTGGAGGCAGCACTGCCGTTCACAAGGGCCTTGGTCAGAAACACCGAAGAGTTCAACATGACGCTATGTGCAGCACCTGGAGCAAAAACAACCTTCAGCATCAGTATGAACAGGGGACCAGCTCACCAAGTAGCAGCTCCAGACCTCACCTGGAACACTGTATCCTGTTTTGGGCTCCCCAGTGCAAGAGAGACAGGGATCTGCTGGAGAGTCCAGAGGAGAGCGATGAGGAACTTAACATCTCTCCTATGAAGAAAGATTGAGAGAACTGTGGCTGTTTAGTCTTGAGAAGAGAAGGCTGAGAGGGGATCTTATTAATGTCTGTAAATACCTGAGTGGTGGGTGTCAGGATGAAGGTGACAGCCTCTTTTTGGTAGTGCCCAGTAATAGGACAAGGAACAGTGGTAGTAAGGTGGAGCACAGGAAGTTCCACCTCAACGTGAGAAACTTTTTAACTGTGAGGGTGACAGAGCACGGGAACAGGCTGCCTAGAGATGTTGTGGAGTCTCCTTCTCTGGAGAGATTCCAAACCCACCTAGATGTATTCCTTTGTGGCCTTCCCTATGTGACCCTGCTTTGGCAGGGGGGTTGGACCTGATGATTTCTAGAGGTCCCTTCCAGCCTGTAGCGTTCTATGTTTCTGTGATTCTGTGTTAAACATGAGTCAGCAGGGGCGCTTGCATGCCGAGTTGCATTAGGAAGGGTGTCAGCAGATCAGGAGAAGGGATTATTGCCCTTCTCACAGCACTCCAGAGACTGCATCTAGGGCGTATGTCCACCCACCCAGAAATGATAGAAAATGACAACGAGTCTAGTGGAGGAACCAGTAGCAAGGCTTGGGAGGCGAAGCACATAGCATGTGAGGGGAGGCTGAGGCAAATGATCTTGTTTAGCCTGGGAAACAGAAGGCTAAGGCTGGATTTTATAACAATCAACTGTCACCTAGAGGAGATGAGGAGATACAAAACCAGAGACAGCCCTTTCAGAGGTGCACAGTGATGAGACAAGAGATAACAGCCACAACCTGCCACAAAGGAAGGACATATTGGATGTAACGTAATTCATAGTGGCCAGCCATGAGCAGGTTTCCGGGAAAGGCTCTGGCTCTCCATCTTTGGAGACTTTCAGAACTCCAGAACAGCAGAACAAGGTTCTGGGCATTGCACTGTAAATGCAGCAGGAGCCCTGCTTTGAGCAGGAGGTTGGACTGGATGATCCAGAGGTCCTTTCCACCAGAATTTCTCTGTGATTCTACTCCTGTACCTTGTTTGTGCCAGAAATGTGTCTGCTTGTGAGATGACAGGCTTTGGTGCATCTGTAACCAGTGAGATTGATCAACATTGCTCTTGCAGAGAAAATACAGCTACATATAATGAGAGAATCTCAGAACTGTCAGGATTGGAAGTGACCTCAAGGATCATCTAGTTCCAACCCTCTTGCCATGGCCAGGGACAACTTCCACTAGATTAGGTTGCCCAGAACCATATCCAGCCTGACCTTAAACACTTCCAGGGATGGAGCTTCCACCACCTCCCTGAGCAACCTGTTCCAGTGTCTCACCACTTCTATGGCAAAGGGCTTCTTTCTAACATCTAATCTAAATCTCCCCTCCGGTAGCTTGGATCCATTCCCCCTAGTCCTACACTACCTGACATCCTAAAAAGGCTCTCACCAGCTTTCTTGTATAATGCAGATCACAGAATCATAGAGATGTTTTAGTTGGAAAAGTCCAACCTATCACTGTCAAAATTCTAAAGCAATAAGCCACCTGCAAGTATTTTTTTGTTCTCACCTAAGCTTACAGCTTTCTACAGCTTGAAGAGCTCACAGAGTTTGGACTCTTAGTTTATTTATTTTCTTGAACTTGGTGACAGAGATAAAACACCTTGTGAAATAACTGTCAAGCTATATGGATTGAATCATCAACAAAAAGCATCTAGGTTAGCAGCTGCTTGAACTGTTACAACCGAGTCGTGTGGGTCCCAGTTGTCCAAGAGCCAGGTAAACCTGTGAAGCAGTGATCAGGGTGGTGTTGATACAAGATGGTAACAGAAAGCCAAGATGTTAATTAGTGTCAGAGTTGCTCCTCTGTTTCAGGTAGCCTAGCTGAAACTCTTTTCCGTTGCAAGTGCTTGTCTGTTGTATCATCCTTAACTGTTGTGTAGTTGTTGGCCACCATCCTGCACAACCTGAAGATAGCTCCCCAAGAGGTAAGGTGCACAGTTTTACAGGGCCAGAACAGTAGAGAAATAATATCACAGAAATTGCTGAGCCCTTCTTTGAGGGACTGTGTGTTTAACGAGGTAACATGCGAGGGTAAGGGTCAGATTTAAGCATTAAACTCTCTGCTTTAACATTTCCCTCCTTGGCAAGGTGCCTAGAGCACATATCTTGTGAGGAGTGGCTGAGGGAGCTGGAGTTGTTCAATCTGGAGAAGAGGAGGTGTGCTGGTTTGAGGCTAATTGGAATATTTTAATGTAAAAAAATAGATTCTAGGCTGTGAAAAGAAAACAATGGTGATGTCTACTTCACTCATAGGCTTGCTGAGATGTATAAAAACAAGGACACAAACATAGATCTATAACACAGAGTCTGTCTCTCTGGGAGCTGGTGTGTCTCCTGGGCTTCTGCTGTGTAACCCAACTAATCACTCTGCTTCCAACATCCCTGTCTGATCCTCTAAACTCACCTTGAATGTAAGGCAGACCCTGAGATAAGGTAGAGGGGTGGAAAAAAGGTGGAAGGGTGGTTGGGAGCCCCTCCTGGGGACTCTGATTTCTGAGAGGGGGATTGTGTTTCTGTATTACCTTCAACTTGTATATTTCTGTAACTATTCCTGTCTATTGTGTATAGATCTGCTTGTCCATTGTGCTAAGCTGTAAGTATAGCTTCAGTCCTTCACTGCCAGACAGCTGAGTCTAGTCTGGGTGACTTTCATAGCGGGGGGGGTGGGTCACTCCCAGACCATCACAGGAGGCTTAGGGGAGACCTCATCGCTCTCTACAAGTGACAGGATTAGAGGAAATGGTTACAAGCTCTGACAGGGGAGGTTCAGGTTGGATATTAGGAAATACTGCTTCACTAAAAGGGTTCTCAAAGATTGGAGTGGTCTGCCCAGGGCAGTGGTGGAGTTACCATCCCTGGAAGTGTTTAAATGGTCTGTGGACCTTGTGCTTAGTGTTGATCTTGCAGTGCTGGATCAAAGGTTGGACTACATGATCTTGAAGATCTCTTCCAACCAAATCCATTCTGTGATTCCCTGTGGCCTGTTTCTGCTGCAGCTTTTCTGAGAATTCTCAGTTCTCTCTGTCGGTTGGTGTTGTGCACAGCCACTGGTTTTGCCTTGCTGCAGTAGAGAAAAGGAGTTGGGCAGTTCTGCTCGGAGTTCCCCATCTCCACAGGCTTGAAATGAAAATTGGAAGATTGGGCAATTTATCTGCCTTTGTCTGGCAGCTTCAAAGTTCATTTGGTTTAAAAATAAGTCACGAGATGGAGGTCAGCTGCCTTTTCATGAGAATCAATGTTGTGGTTTCAACTTAATCATTTTGGTACTGAGGAAATTGTTGCTCATCTGTTGCAGTCTGTTCTCAACTTGCTCTGCCTGACCCTTAGATGCCCCAAAAAATGTATTAAAATTGAAGCGTGGAGGAGAAGAGAGAGAGATGTTTATTGCCAGCTCTGCTAGGATTTTTGGATTTTGCCAGTGTTTGGTATGCAGTTTTAAAATTTACATTTTTTAAATCCTCAGTGACTGAGTCCACTTAAAACATGAGGGCAGCAAGGAACTTTGTGAAGCCCAATCAGCTGATTCTTGCATTACCTTTCTTTGTAGGCACGGGCATCTCATCATTGTGCTTTATGATTATTTTCTGTACTAAACCCATGCCTGCCACGAGTTAGGATTTCCTGCCACTGCTACCCAAACCGACTTTATGCTGACGATACCAAACTGGGAGGCTTGGCTGACACACTTAAAGACTGTGCGGCCATTCAGCGAGACTTGGACAGACTGAGAGCTGGGCAAAGAGAACCAAGTGAGGTTCAACAAGGACAAGTGCAGAGGCCTGCACCTGGAAAGGAATAATCATAAAATCATAGAAGCAGTTAGGGTTGGAAGGAACCACAAGGATCATCTAGTTCCAACTCCCCTGCCATGGGCAGGGACACCCTACCCTAGATCAGGCTGGCCAAAGCCTCATCCAGCCTGGCCTAAAACACTTCCAGGGATGAGGCTTCCACCACCTCCCTGGGCAATCTGTTCCAGAGTCTCACCGCCTTCATGGGGAAGAACTTCTTCCTAACAGCCAGTCTGAGTCTACGCATTCCCCCAAGTCCTATCACTGCCTGACATCCTAAAACTGCACCAGTACAGGTTAGGAAGTGATCTGCTGGAAAGCAGCCATGTGGAGAAGGACCTGGGAGTCCTGATGGACAAGAAACTATCCATGGGACAGCAATGTGCCCGTGTGCCCAAGAAGGCCAATGGAATCCTAGGGACATTAAGAGGAGTGTGTCCAGCAGATCGAGGGAGGTTCTTCTCCCCTTCTACTCTGCCCTGGTGAGACCTCACCTGGAATATTGCCTTCAGTTCTGGGCTCCCCACTTCAGGAGGGACAGGGATCTACTCGAAAGAGTCAAACAAAGGGCCACAAGGATGATTAAGGGGCTGGAGCACTGCCTGATGAGGAGAAGCTGAGGGACTTGGGGCTTTTTGATCTGCTGAAGAGAAGACTTAGAGGGGATCTAATCAATGTTTATAAATATCTGAGGGCTGGGGGTCAATAGGGAGGGGACAGACTCTGCTCAGTTGTGCCCTGTGATAGGACAAGGGGTAATGGATAGGACAGGAAGTTCCACCTCAACATGAGGAGGAACTTCTTTACTGTAAGGGTGACAGCACTGGAACAGGCTGCCCAGAGAGGTTGTGGAGTCTCCTTCTCTGGAGATGTTCAAGACCTGTCTGGATTTGTTCCTGCGTGACCTGTGCTAGATTCTCTGGTCCTGCTTTGGCAGGGGTGTTGGACTCAATGATCTATGGGAGTCCCTTCCAGCTCTTAACATTCTGTGATCCTGTGACTTTGGGATCTGCTGAACAAGTTGACAGTGGAAAGTGTAGGCTCAAAGCAACAGGGACATTGTGTTGGTGGAATGCTGTCAGGGTTGCTAACCTTAAAAGCAGACCTTTTGATGCATGATACACACGCATCCACCTGGCAAATCGTCCCCCTGCTCTTTTGGTTCCTTCTAGTGGCAGAACTGAAGTGTGATTTTAGAGTTATTTTGAACTTTTGGGGAGAGGGTGACTCTACACAAGGGGAGGGAAAATATAACCCTCATCCACTGAGAAGAATGTGGTAGAGGAGAGTGTTTACACAGGCTTATGTCACGCTCAGCTGTACACTAAAACAGCTGCTTGCTCTAATTTAAGACTAAGAACATCGACAGTGTCCAGTGAAAACACAGGGGCTATTGTGTGAGCAGTGCAGATAACCAGTAGTTGGCATCTAGGCTACTGCTTGTTTTGTTGGGTTTTTTTTTCCTTTTTGTTTTTTTTTTTTTTGTTTGTTTGTTTTTGCAGACCCTTTCCATGATCCTAGTTGCAGAAGCTTTAGAAAGCAGTTCTCATTTTCATGCTTTTACACACAGACACACACATGCACACCCTATTTGTTACTTTGCACTGCTCCCAGACCCTAAAAGAAAACAAGACCCTAGCCTCATTGTTTTCTTCCTACAACATCTAGTGGATAAAAATATTTAAGGATTCTAAATTGTAACCTTCAGCTTCAAGTATCCTTTGATTTAAGCATAGATTTCTGGATTTAGTTAATGTTAGCCTGAGGTTTTATTTCTGGACAAAAGCTAGGAGCGTAGTTTCAGGTGTTCTGTTCAGCTACTCAAATCCTGTGCCTGATTTCAGAGGGTCAAGGGCTGTGGCCCTTTTGGTGTCTTGTTCTGTTTGGCATCTGAGGCCTCTGCAAAAAATATACAGGCTGCCTTGAAGGGCAGCCCTTTGAAAATGCTGAGCTCACAAAACTTATGAGCAAAGGACATGAAGCTGGATCTGGTGTCTGTGAAAGAGGTTTTGTCAGCAAGGTCTCTCCAGTCTGCTTCTTCACAGAGATCTGTCACGTTCACAAATGGACGTTTGTTTCTTTTCCCTGGAAGCAGTGGAGGTAACATGAAGTTCTGCACATGGTCTCTTCTTTATTATTGATCTCCAGAAGAAAGGATCCTTGCACACTGCATGTGAAAACAATAATCTCAGGATAAATGAGGATACTCAAAACCATCAACTCATTGTTAGAAACATACTAATTTCCACATCTTTCTATCTAATTAAAAAAATAAATAAATAAAAAAGACAGTATTGTTAAAAAGCCCTCATAGAAGTACTTTCTGTNAAAGCTAGGAGCGTAGTTTCAGGTGTTCTGTTCAGCTACTCAAATCCTGTGCCTGATTTCAGAGGGTCAAGGGCTGTGGCCCTTTTGGTGTCTTGTTCTGTTTGGCATCTGAGGCCTCTGCAAAAAATATACAGGCTGCCTTGAAGGGCAGCCCTTTGAAAATGCTGAGCTCACAAAACTTATGAGCAAAGGACATGAAGCTGGATCTGGTGTCTGTGAAAGAGGTTTTGTCAGCAAGGTCTCTCCAGTCTGCTTCTTCACAGAGATCTGTCACGTTCACAAATGGACGTTTGTTTCTTTTCCCTGGAAGCAGTGGAGGTAACATGAAGTTCTGCACATGGTCTCTTCTTTATTATTGATCTCCAGAAGAAAGGATCCTTGCACACTGCATGTGAAAACAATAATCTCAGGATAAATGAGGCTACTCAAAACCATCAACTCATTGTTAGAAACATACTAATTTCCACATCTTTCTATCTAATTAAAAAAATAAATAAATAAAAAAGACAGTATTGTTAAAAAGCCCTCATAGAAGTACTTTCTGTTATCTGTGGGCAGGCAGCAATGGTGTTCTACCAAAAATCATCCAGACTTAAAGGACCAAAGAGCCTGAAATCACTCATCCCTTGGAAGGACTTTCCCCTGCTTGGTGGGTTAGTGGAGGGAAAATCAGCTGAAGTCAGGGTAGATCTTAAGGATTTGCTAGCCAGGGCAATCCTGGCTTCTCATTCCAATACCAAACCCATGTTTTTATTTTTGGAGAAGCTCAGCTTCTCCAAGAGAAACCAATCTTTTTCCCTCCTGCACATGCAGAAAAAGTAATAAGGAAAACAGAGAAATTACACCAAATACATGAATCTTGAATTCTCTCACCCTGTGCAGCTCTAGTTGATATGTGTGACTGCTCAGAGAGAGAGGTGAACAACTCCATGAACTTAAAGGCTTTTTCCTAGCTAAATCATAGAATCATAGAGTTGTCAGGGCTCCAACCCCCCTGCCATGGGCAGGGACACCTCACACTAGATCAGGTTGTTCAGAGCCACATCCAGCCTGGCCTTAAAAACCTCCAGGGATGGAGCTCTTACTACCTCCCTGGGCAACCTGTTCCTGTGTCTCACCACCCTCATGCTGAAGAACTTCTTCCTACCATCCAGTCTGAATCTCCCCACTTCTAGTTTTGCTCCATTCTGCCTCGTCCTCTCACTACCTGACATCCTATAAAGTCCCTCACCAGCTTTCTCGTGGGCCTCTTTCAGAGGCCACAATAAGGTCTCCTCGAAGCCTTCTGTTCTCCAGACTGAACAGCCCCAACTCTCTCCGTCTGTGTCCATAGGAGAGGAGCTCCAGCCCTCTGAGCATCCTCATGGCCCTTCTCTGGACACATTCCAGCATGTCTGTATCTTTCTTGTAATAAGGGCTCCAGAACTGATTCTAAATAATTCTACATGTCTGTTATTCTGACTTGAGTGTAAACCATTATGTAGAGAAGTCTATGGAGAGGTATTTTTATTAGCAGTATTGGTCATAAGCATATAAAATGTTTAACCTGTTGTGTGACCTGCTCTAGGTGATCCTGCTCTGGCAGGGGGCTGGACTAGGTGATCTTTCAAAGTCTTTTCCAACCCCTAACATTCTGTTGTCTTTGGGAAAGAAAAAAACAGAGATGCAAAATCTCTCTAGAATAAAGGAAAAGTAACTTGGCTGGTGCTGAGTTTTGCATAGTGGGCTTGTTGCATAAGATGCTCTCAAGGTGTTTTGAGGTTTTCTGGTTTCTTTAAGAGTTTTGTAGTGTGAGTGATGTGGTTTGGTTTGGGTTTTTTTCCTGTTGGGCATCACTGTTTGACTAAGTTACTTTACTTTCCAGAAGCTAAGATAGGTGGAAGAAGTTCCAATTGATGGAGACATTTTTTACAGTAAATATAAACAGAATCCTAAAATAACACAATAGAGGGGATTGGAAGGGACCTTTGGAGATCATCTAGACCAACTCTCTTCTTAGGCAGGATTACCCAGAGCAGGTTGCCCAGGATCACAATGTCCAGGCGGTTCCTTAATCTGTCCTGAGAAGGAGACTCCACAACCTTTCTGGGCAGCCTGCTCCAGTGCTCTGGTACCCTCACAGCAAAGATTTTCCTCCTGTTCACATGGAACCTCCTGTGTACTGACAAAATCTTTACAAGAAACAGAGACCACAGTGCTATTAGATGCTTAAGGATACATTAACAGTTCAGAAGAATGCCTGAAGTTGTCTTTATTCCTACATCTTGTTCCCAGAGGCATTGCAAATAACAAAAGCAGCAGCACTAAAACCAGTCTTTCCAGTGTCACTCAAAGGGGCAGCCTTTGTGAACGGTTTAAGAACTACAAACTCTCTTATTTGGAAGCCCCTGAATCATTTCTCAGAGAGGAGGAAAACTCAAGGGTCATATGGAGTGGATTTACTCTTTCTTCCAATCTTAACTCCTCCAGCTCAGCTCTGTCCTACATAGCCTGTTAAAATCAAATGTTCATCTTCTTATGGGAGACATAAAACGAAGAGCTCAGGGACTTTGAGGAAAGGTGTGGGTTTTTTTTTTTTTTCTTTTCCAAGTTCTTTTTATCACAGAGAATAAAACCAGAAAAACAAAAGACTTAAGAAATAAAGGAACCCTCATCTGGAAGGACACAGGTTTCTCCTGAGGTGACGTGCAAACAGGTGGTTTATTTCTAATTCAAGATCTGCGTAACAGTTGATTTAAAAAGATGAAAATAGGGCTCAAAGACCTCAGACTGAGCAAAAGAGAATGATTAAGGTGGTCATGAGTTCAGTTTAAAGAAGTCACATTTTTAAATTGTCAAGTTGTTGAGCAGAATCACACAGGGTTCCGGTGTTGTGTTATTCAAATGGAGGCAAAAAGCCAACCTATGTAGTACTTCTGCTACAAGAAATTAAGTTATTTGCAAAAACCTATAAAAAAAATCAAAAATACCTGAAGAAAACCAATCATACCTAAGGAAGAGCAGTTCAGCAACACTGCCTAGACAGGGCTGCTGCGGTGATCCAGCATCTACAGAATTGCTGCAGTCAGAGTCAATGCTGGGGCACAATTTAAAGGTAGTACCTGCCTGAAGTTAAAGCAAACTATGAGTTTATCTCAATGTCTTCAGGGTGCCTCCTGCTACACAGATTAATATGAGCTGGATGAAGAGGAAATGAGTGTAGTGAAATACTGGAACAGGTTGCCCAGGGATCTGCTTGAGGCTGTATCGCCAGAAATATTCAAAGTAAGGCTCGACAGGGCTCTGGGCAACTTGATCTAGTTGAGGAAGCCCCTGCTGACTGCAGGGGGGTGGTTGGATGAGATGACCTTTGGACGTCCCTTCCAACCCAGACCATTCTATGATTCTGTGATTCTATGAAACAACAATTTTTTCTTGCTTTAGAAGAGGAAGTTCCTATTCTAAAATCAAAAGTGCTGGACAATAAGACATCTAGAGACTCTATCCATAGGAAGGAAAGTGCTCATGAAGGTGGAAAAATCTGTTCCCAGATGCTTTTTTTAAAATGATCCAACATAAAGCTCTCTGAAAACTTCTCATGTTTTCAGGTTGTATGTGCACCTCATGAGACTCTGTCCTGTAGACAAAACTTGAAAGAACATGGAGAACTTTGAAAATCTCTTAAGACCATTGCTATTTTACCAGTTGTGAAAAAGAAAAGGAATTTCTTCTCCATGCCTGGATTGTAAGGAAATACTTAAGCATGAGAGACGAACACTTAGGGAAAACAGAGTATTTCTGTTTGTTTACTTTTGTATGGTTGTACTACATTTTATGTTTACAAGACCTTGGTGGTTAAAGGCCAGGAAGAGTCATCAGGTTATCAGCATGAACTGTTGGGAAAAGAAACTCTACCTCTAATATACGCATTTTTAAAAATCAGATCATTCCATAGAAGAAATAAATGCGGGTTCAAATGTGTTCGTAGAATGGCTTAGGTTGGAAAGGACCTCAGAGATCATCTACTCCAACCTCCCTGCCATGGGCAAGGATGTCTCTCAACTGAACTCAGCTACTCAAGGCCTCATTCAAACTGGCATTGAACATCCTGTTCAGTTTTGGGCACCTCATTACAAGAGGGATGTGGAGCTGCTGGAGTGCAGAGGAAGGCAATGAAGCTGGGGAAGGGCCTGAAAAATAAATCTTAGGAGGAGTTACTGAAGGAACTGGTTAGTTTGGGTTAGTTTGAGGATGGTTAGTTTGAAATAGAGGAGGCTGAGAGGAGACCTCATCACCATCCACAGGTATCTGAAAGGACATTGTGGAGAGGCTGCTGCTGGTCTCTTCTCACAGGTAAATAGTGATATAGAACAAGAGGGAATGACCTCAAGCTGTGACTGGTTTAGTCTGGACATTAGGAAACATTTTTTTTCCCAGCAAGAGTGGTCAGGCATTGGAATGGGCTGTCCAGAGAGGTGGTGGAGTCACCAACCCTGAATGTATTTAAATGTCGTTTGGATGTGGTACTTGAGGATATGGTTTAGGATGCACCTTGTAGAGTAGGGATAACGGTTGGACTTGGTGATCCTGAGAGTCTTTTCCAGCCAGAATGTTTTCATGATTCTGTAATATATCCCCATGGAGGAGGTATCCACAACTTCTCTGGGCAACCTATTCCAGAGTCTCACCACCCTTGTACTTAAGAACTTCTTCCTAAGATCCAGTCTGAACCTACTCTCCTTCAGCTTCAAACCATTCCCCTGTTGTCCTATCAGTAGAGACCCTTATGAAAAGCCCCTCTGCAGCTTTCCTGTAGGATCCATTTTTGATACTGGAAGGCATCTCTAAAGTCCCCCTGGAGTCTTCTCTTCTCTAGGCTGAACAACCTCATCTCCCTCCGCCTATTCTCATAGCAGAGGTGTTCCAGCCCTTGGATCATCTTTGTGGCCCTCCTCTGGACTTGCTCCAACAGCTTTGTGCCCTTCTCACGATGGGGATACCAGAACTGGATGCAGTATTCGAGGTGGCACCTCACCAGAGCAGAGTAAAGATGATCATTTAAAGAAAATTCATTACTATATTGGTTTATTGTGTTCATTTCTCATGCTAACTTTCCATTTATTCTGAGGGATAAACACAGATGTATTTTTTCACTCTTACTATGAAAAATGGAATTGTGTAATGATCTAAAGGTGCATGAGCTAAAAGATTTGCAGCTACATGACAGTCCATTTCTGTGCAACAGCTCAATAAAAGCAGGATTATCCTGTGAAGTTTCTCCTTCTTTCTGTGAGATGATGACTAAGTATAAACAAAAGAGGAGACATTTCCAGCTTTAAATCCCAAAGCCTCAGAATGGAATAGTTCAGCAGATCTGAATGATCAAACAGCACCCACGGAGAGCACAGAGCAGATTCCTGTAGAGACTGAAACCTGCAAAACACTGAGGGATTCTCCAAACAAAGGAGACCAACTGGTTCTTTAAGGAAAAGGCCCTTCTAGTTTGAACCATTTGCTGTTACTCGCTGGCGCTGGCAGCCGGACAGAGTATCCCTCCCTCCTACATTCCTTTCTCACTAGATATATAATTATTCCTTTACATGTTGTCATAGTTTTAAGCTCCTGACTCAAATTTCTTAAATACCATCTCAGACAACTGTGTATTCCCTTCTCAGAAATGCGGATCAAGGATAGCCTGGAAGGAGACACAGTTGCTTTCCAACCTCTTTTTCCCCGTGGCTTGTTGCTCTGTCCTCAGGCAGACAGAGATTCTCTTCAAGAGGACATTTCCTAAAGATTTCTTTTGCTATAAATGTCTGTTAATAAAAAGTTACATCTTTTGGACTTCAGTGGCACTTTGCAGCTGTCTCACTACTTTTATGGAGTCAGTTGGTCACTTCCTTTGATCCAGAATGATGCAGTTGGTCTCCAGCTGCACCAGTCAAGAGTTCCTTTATTCATGCTGCAACACTTCCAGGCTTTGTGAGACTTGAGAACAAGCTGATACCAGGTCAAACCTTTTTACCTCCTCTCTGCCATTGCATCATCTGGACTCTTGAGGGCAACCCCTATAAAACTATAGGTGATGGCAGTGGTTAGGGAGCAGTGTCCCCCATTCAGATGATGTTCTGGTGCAAATGGTGCAGTCACCGAGAGATGTAATCAATAATCTACATCTTATGAACCAACCCTGTAGGGATGCACCAGTATCCATATCATCCTCTGCCCCTCTACTCTGCTCACATGAGACCCCACCTGGAGTACTGAATCCAGCTCTGGTGCCCCCACCTAAGAGGGACATGGAACTGCTGGAGCAGGTCCAAAAGAGGGCCACAAAGATGATCAGAGGGCTGGAGCACCTCCAGTATGGAGACAGGCTGGGAGAGCTTGCTCTGTTTAGCCTGGAGAAGAGAAGGCTTAATGGAGAGCTTAAAGCAGCCTTTCAGTGCTCGAAGGAGGCCTGCAAGAAAGCCAGGAAGGGACTTTTTACAAGAGCTTGTAGTGGTAGGATGAGAGGGAATGGATTCAAGCTTGAGGACAGATCGTGACTGGATATTACTAAGAAATTCTTTACAGTAAGGGTGGTGAGACATTGGAACAGGTTGCCCAGGGAGGTCATGGATGCCCCTTCTATGGAGATGTTCAAGACCAGGCTGACTGAGGCCTTGAGCAACCTGTTATAGTGGAAGTTGTCCCTGCTCATGGCAGGGGGCTTGGAACTAGATGATCTTTAAGGTCCCTTCCAACCAAACCCATTCTAGGAATCTGTGAAGAAAAACAATTCATCAGTGAGTGACTGTGCTGGTAGCTTAAAGCACTAACTGAGTTTCAGGTAATATCTCTGAGTTCAGTGTAGACAGGACTGTGGTGTAATACTGTTCCTGTGCCAGACATCCATTTTGAAGTAGTGTTTGGAAATGACCACAGTCCTTTTCTGCTTGAGTTAGTCCTGGCACAAGTGGTGGGGTTCATGAACAGTGAGTGTAGGCAGATGGGGTTTTCACATTTGTAGGTGTCTGTTCCTGGCTGTCAGCTACAATGATAGAGCCTTGCCTCTTCAGCCTCACTGAATGGGAGCTTTCTCCTGCATCTTTGAAGAGGCAGAAAAATGAATGCCTGAATACAGTCAGGGGGTCTTCTGCCAGATTACAAGTGTCATTCCAAGCTCCACAGATGCTTACCTTCAGGTTTTCATCCAAATATTTACACAGACCATTGAGAATGATCAGAAAATACTGCTGACCATATCTAAAATAAACATAAATATTGCAAAATGAGACAGCTATGAGGAAGTGGTTCTTTTGTGGAGCTTGTTATACAACAACAATGAGATCTTGTGGAGGCTCCAAGCCTGGAAGTAAGCAACCTGATCTAGCAGGAGATGTCCCTGCCCGTGGCAAAGGGGGATTAGAACTGGATGATCTTTAAGGTGCCTTCCAACCCAAATCATTCTGTGATTCTATATATGTTTAGTGAGACATTCTAATAATTTAAATCCCTTACGCTTTATCCTTATTTGAACTATAGAATGACTTAGATTGGAAAGGATCTTAGAGATCATCTACTCCAACTAGACCCAGCTGCTCAAGGCCTCATCCAGCCTGGCCTTGAGCACCTGCCAGCAGGAGGCATCCACAGCCTCTCTTGGCAACCTGTTCCAGAGTTTCACCACCCTCATACTGAAAAACTTCTTCCTAAGATCTGGTCTAAACCTACTCTCCCTCAGCTTCAAACCATTCTCCTTGTCCTATTGCTAGACACCTTTATGAGAAGTCCCTCTCCAGCCTTTCTACAGGATGCCTTCAGGTATTAAAAGGCAGCTATAAAGTCCGCACAAATCGTCTTAGAATTGTTTTGGCTAGAAAAGGCCTCTAAGATCATTGAGTCCAACTGTCAGCCTAACACCACCATGGCCATTAAACCGTGTCCCAAAGTGCCATGTCCACACATCTCTTGGACAACTCCAGGGATGGTGACTGCACCACCTCCCTAGGCAGCCTGTTCCAGTGCCTGACCACCTTTTAAGTAAAGATATTTTTCCTAATATCCAACCTAAACCTCCCCTGGCACAATTTCAAGACATTTTGTCTGGTCCTATCACCTGATACTAAGGAGAAGAGATTAACCCCCACCTCTACTCCAACCTCCTTTCAGGTAGCTGTAGAAAGCAAATGCTACAGCATGAAAGAGAAGACCTTGGTCATTCTGAATGTGTATAAACTACAGCACAGGAAGTTCCACCTCAGCATGAAGAACTTCTTTACTGTAAGGGTCATGGAGCACTGGAACAGGCTGCCCAGACAAGTTGTGGAGTCTCCTCTGGAGACTTTTAAGACCTGTCTGGATGCATTCCTATGTGACCCGAGATAGATTCTCTGGTCCTGCTCTGACAGGGGGGTTGGACTTGATGGTCTATGGAGGTTCCTTCCAACTCCTAACATCCTGTGATCCTGTAAATGTCCCTTAATTGTTTACTACTTCTTCTGTGAGGTTGCATTTTGCAATCACTTCCCTAGGAGGAAACAGCTGATGTGATGCTGAAGTTATAGTACTCCCCATTTCCATAATGGCACCAATACACCAACACCGTAAGGATCCACGTTCCTGAAATGCCAGTTGAGCAGAATCAATACATTTTAAGGTTCTTAATAACATACAGATTTAAATCCTGAGTGGATTTGGAGGGCAGAGGGAGGGCACGTTGTGGAAGTCAGGAAATACACAACTAAACTGTGCCATCAGAACTACAAAACAGATACACAGAATCTCCCAGGTTATTACCAATGCAGCTGCTCATGAATCTTTCAGTGCAGCAGCCTTTCATCTGGAAATGCTGACTCATTGAAACCAAAGGTTTTAAGACTCCAAGAAAACTTGGAAAAATGTTTCCTGACAAAACTGGCTAAATGCAGAGCCAGGAAGAGCTTCCAAGGCAGTCAGAGCACTCATCTGGGAAATTGGGGTTTGTGCTCCGCCTGGTTCCCAGTCAGAGGGCAAAGCAAGATCACTCTTTTCCCAGAGGACCACAGGACCACCAACTCTGTCTATTTGCAGGAATTCCCTTCCTCTGTTTTCAGTAGTAATTACAGGCTTAACTCTGATTTTATGCTGAGATAAAGCATACACACTGGTCTTTTTTAAGCACATGGATCTTAAAGAAACTTTCCTGCTGGAAAAGCGACCAGGCCCAGCAGCAGTTCACAGTGTTGTGTTGCTTTACTGTCCAAACAGAATATGAAATTTGCCCTATATGGAAAAATCACCTAAATCCATTTAAAACAGATAGCCTCAGCTGGCTGGAGCTGATGCTGCTAAAACGCCTGTCCCCTCAGCACAAAGAGCAATCAGCAGGAAATTACAAGGTCAGATACGCTCTTCATCCCTTTCATTTGCTAGAAAACACTTTCATCCTCCTCTAGTTTCCTCCCATGACTGCATCCAAAAGGCCAGGGCCTTTGGTTTGGAACAGGTGGGGTCTTGGCTCGGGTGCTGCACTGCTGGGTGTTGATGTGCTGTGCTGATCTGTAATCATTTACATGCCACATACTTCCATATGTGATTCCATAGTCACAGTATTGCTGTAGCAAGGATCCTACCTGCTTGTGAGGAGCAGGGGTTAAAAATTACTGTTCTGAACTTGGTTCTTTTGGAGAATTGAAATAAGAACATCTATGCAGTGATGTAGAATAGTTATGACCTGGTTCTCAAGGTGAGGATGTGAGTGTGGGATGTAGGGTAGGCTAAGAGAGGATAATATGAAAAACACAAAAGCATTCCTGTTGTTGAAACTTCAGAAAAAAACAGAGCCCTAAGTAAAACTGCTGCATAAATAAGGTCTCAAATAGGTCTTGTCAGAGAAACTGAATAAAAATAAATAAGTTGTGTTCCATACAAAGAAGAGTTTCAAAATTCCTTGACCATAGGAAATATTAATTCTTATAAACTAAATACCTCTTAGGAATTTTGTTGAAATAAATAGATTCCTAAAATGGGGATTTGTGCCTTTATTTGACGTTTGCCCCAGCTCCTCATCAATCCTTTTGGGCAAAGCCAGAATCAAGTTACAAAACCCACCCTTCTGTTTATCTCTGCAGTTTAATCATTTGCAAATTCTCATTTGTACTGATAGCATTCATAACAACCTACTTGTGTAAGCATGTGGACATTCCACAGCATGCATTTTTCCTCTTCTGTCCATGGTTCCTTTAGGATGGTCAGGAATTGCAGAAGTAAGTCCTGGGTCGAGTAGTCTGTGTAAGCTCCACAGAATGTTTGCCCTGTCTTTCTGCAAGCACATCTCTGGAAATGAAGATGCTGTTCACGTTCTTCTCATGTAGTGCTGGTGCTAAACTGAGGAAAATGCAGGGCTTTGCTGCAGCTGAATTTTGATTTATTTTGTGTTCAATAGTGGCAGCTTTTGAAGTGAAGGCAGGTCAGAAGGGGAGAAATAATTTGATGGTAAATAATTCTGAGACTTTTTTTTAATTTGCATTTAAAACATGAAATTAAATTTGGCAGTAGGAACAAAACATAATAATTTTTTTTTCTTCTTTTTTTGAAGTTGTGGCTGCTCCAGGCCTGGAAGTGCTCAGAGACAGGTTGGATGGGGCCTTGAGTCTAGCAGGAGGTGTCCCTGCCCATGGCTGGGGGATTGGAACTAGACAGTCTTTACAGTCCCTTCCAACTCAACCCATTCTGTGATTCTGTGTTTGGGGTTTCAGGATTAGCAACACAGACAATTGTACAAAGTCATTCTCTGGCATTTCCAGTCTTAAAAAATCAAGGATATTTTTTAATTGGATTTTTAATTTGGTGATAATACAAGTTGGAAAGCAAACCTCTTCCAGAACCAACAACAGAAAACTTCGAAGAACTCTCAGCAGGAATTTGTTTCTTGTTGCTTATCAGCAGGTCCTCTTTTCCTTTTTCAGTGCATTATTTTCCCTTATTTTTTAAGACATGCAACCAATGACAGAAAACTTCAAAGAACTCTCACCAGGAGTCAGTTTCTTATTGCTTGTCAGCAGGTCCTCTTTTTCTTTTGCAATGCACTCTTATCTTCCCTTATTTTTTTAAGATGTGCAGTATGTGTTTGATTCAGAAGAGAAATTTAAACCTTCAGCTGCTGAAACACCTGAATCCTGAGAGCAGCCATTCAGGTGTCTTGTTATTGCTAGACTTCAGTAAGGAATCTTTGCAATGGGTGTCAATACATTTTTGTTTTCTTGCCTTATTGATTAATTGTAAGTAAGGAAAGATGCTCTTGTTAGACCACAACTGGAATGTTGTGTACAGTTCTGGCCTCCCCACTTCAAGAGGGACAAGGAACCAACTGCTGGAGAGTTTTCAATGGAGGGCTACAAGGATGGTTAAGGGACTGTAGCATCTCTCTTAAGAGAGAAGACAGAGAGATCTGGGACTGTTTAGTCTGGAGGATAGAAGGCTGAGAGGGAACCTTATCAATGTCTGCACATCTCTGAAGGGTGTCTGTGAGGAGGGTGGAGCCAGGCTCTTTTCAGTGATAGGACAGGGGGCAATGGATGTAAACTCAAGGAAATTCCATCTCAACGTGAGGAAAAACTCCTTTACTGTGAGGGTGACAGAGCACTGGAACAGGCTGCCCAGGCAGGTTTGAAGTCTCCTTCTCTGGAGATCTTCAAAACCTGCCTGGACACATCTCTGTGTGGCCTGCCCTAAATGGTCCTGCTTTTACAGTGTGGTTGGACACAATGATCTCTGGAGGTCCATTTCAACCCCTGCTATTCTGTGGTTCTGAGATTACCTTAAATTGTTTCTGTGAAATTAGACATTACAGTAAGAGGTGTCCATTTAGGCAAAGTCTAAACACACCTTAAAACCCAGCTGATAAACCTGAGATCCATTATAATGCGTGAGCTAAGGTAGAGTAAAGCTTACTCCAGAAATGCTTTGTGTAGGCAGAGCAGAACACTGCAGCTACCAAATGTTCGGCTTTGTTGGGTTTTTTGTACACTGCAGCTACCAAATATTTGGCTTTGTTGGTTTTTTTGTACAGAGAGCACAGATGAGAGTCACAGGCAGAATGCCTGTAGACCTCTCAGCCCCTCTCAAATGGAGTGCTGTCATTAATAGCTCTTTTTTCTTCCCCTAGTGCGTGGAAGAACGACAGACAGGTAGCTCTTGTGCTAAACAAACTCTTACAGTCCCACACCCTTTTCTATGTTGTCAGCCATGCTGATTCTACAGGACCAATGGCACCTATGAGCTCTTGTTCCTTAGTCACAACAAAGGTGATGCTTAGGTAGGTGCTGAGGCTGCTTCAGAGATCAAAGAATCAGTTCCATGATAAATGTTGGAAATCATGGAATGCTTCAGGTTTCTTCCATTGGATTCTCTCTGCCTTAGTCATTGCAGCTTTGTTCCTTATCATCAAGAAAACAGAGTTGTGGCAGACTCTAGCACATTAATTGGGCATTCACAAGATTGTAAAGGGAAAGGAGAAGTTTTCAGTGACTAAATTCACTTTGTATTCTGAGAATTTTTCACTTGTTTCTTGCTGTTCTTTTGTTGTCTCTTTGACACTTTGCTTTGTTAAAATCTGGAGATGAACCATCAGAACCAAACTTGAATCGTTTGTTCCCCTCCCAGTGAAATATGTCATCAAAATATATGCCTTCAATTATTTATTCTCTGTCATTCTGCAAAATGTATGTTGCCTTGGGCTTTGATGTGGGGCTCTCATTGTCTTACAGCCATTCCAACCTATTTATAAGCCTGGTTTTATATCAGGTTTTGTTAAATTTGAGTGCTTGTCACAGTGCCCTTCAAAACTACCTGCTGCAGTTTTTAAGTCAGCTGCAGACACTGGTGAGGCTCAAGCGAATTTTTATTGAATGAAAAGTCTTTAGAATTTCAGGAACTGAATGAAGAAAGGAAAAAAAAAATTTAATTAAAAGTCACCCTTTTATGTAATACTTCATGGCAAAACACTGTAGAAGTCACAAGATGTTTCATTTTTATAATTGCTAGAGGGTCAGCTGTGATGGTTGTAAATTCTTAGCAAGTGAATGAATTAGTTATTGAAGCTGACCTTTTTCCCTTTGAGTTTCAAAATTTTTTCTTAAAAATGCTGAATTTCCTCTTAGGATATTTATTTTGCCTTTTCCCTCCTATTCACAGTATTTGGAATACTTTCTTTCTGTCCAGCCTCTCTGTCTCTTCTCCTTCTCCTCCCAGCTGTATAGTGGAATGAAAAAAAAACAAAACCCCAAAACCAAAACCAAACCTCCCAACTATTCCTTATGTTATGTTAGAGGAAGCTACTTTTTAGGAGTACATCAAGTAAAATCATACTGAAAACTGCCTTGTTTGAGATCTAGTGTAAGGAGAGGAAATTCCCCACCTGAGAAGACCTGCAGTGTTTTGCTACAGCTTGAACGAACAGTCAGAGACTTTTGCTCAGGCTCATTGTTGCATCTGCACCTCACTATCACTGTGTGCTGCAGCATTCCCATGCAGAGCTACAAGACTTCTTGCAATGAACTGTGGTACTGGGGTAGAGTCCTCCTGGTTCTCCACATCCTACAGCAGCACCACTGTTTTGTCCATTATGGATTTACTTGTGTTTCTCCTGGAGCACACTTTGGTCAGCTCCTTGTCTCCACCTGGACCATCTGCCTTTGGGCACCAGATGGGTTCTGCTGACGTCTCTGCAGTCTGCTCTGGGTGACCCTGCTTTAGCACGGTGGGGTAAGCTAGATGATCACACAGAACCACACAATGTTAGGGGTTGGAAGGGACCTCTGGAGATCGTCTAGTCCAACCCCCTTGCCAAAGCAGGATGACCTAGGGCAGGCCACACAGGAACACATCCAGATAGGTCTTGAAAGTCTCTAGAGAAGGCGACTCCACACCCTCTCTGGGCAGCCTGCCGCAGGGCTCTGTCACGCTTACAGGAAAGAAGTTTCTCCTTATGTTGATGTGGAATTTACTGTGTTCTAGTTTGTAACCATAGTTCCTTCTCCTATGATCTCCAGAGCCCCAGCATTCTGTGATTCTCTGATCCCTAGTTGTGAGACGACCCTGTGGAGCTGCAGCAGTTAACACCAATTAATAGCATGAACCTGCTTGTACAAAAGATCCATTAAATAGCTACATTTCATACATGTCATAAGAGCTTTAGCAATATGACAGGAATGAAATGTTCTGCAGGTTAAATATGCTGCTGATTTAAACCCTCAGTGCTGTTTCATTGTGGAAACCAAATCTAAATGCATTCCTGAGGAGTATTTCCAGAATTTCTCCTCCTTTGAAAAGAGGGAATGTTGCATCCTATACAAACTGGGGTGCAGTCATGTTCCTCAGGTAATCTCTCAAAGAGGGTGCATGGATAGATCAAAGATTTTTCCCTAAAGTGTGTACTTTAGCTAAGAAAAAAAGGAAAAACCAGGCCTGGACAAAACCAGTAGTTGTTCCCATCTCAGGTTCTTCCCTCTCTGGAGGATTCACTGAGCGGAAGTCAAGTGCTTATAAGCTTCTTGCTTCTCTTTCTGGTCTCCTTCTTGGTAGCTTCTCCTCCAGAAAGGAATCTATAGTGCCTGCATCATTTGCCATTTCTTCTTGTCACACGTGCTACCCTTTTCCTCAGGCAGCCAGGGAGAAGCTTCTCCTTACAGTTTCTACCCCTTCTGTCAGGCAGAATCCCTAGTTAAGCAACCTTCCACTTCCCAAGAAGCTTTGGTCAGAAAAACTGATTTATCCTTGGCAACAGCTCTTTATTTTTCCCCCAGTACTCCGCAGTGGAAGTGTTGTGATTCTCTTTTGTTAGCCTGTTGCCCATAGTTTCAGAGGTTTGGGGCATCTGGATGAAAACTATAAAGTTTAATATAAAAAATATTTCATCAGCAGATCTTGTTTTCCCGAGTCATCTCCAAGAACCCATTAATGTTACATTTGAAACTTGCTTAGGTAGTTTGTTAAGGGTTCTTGCATGGAAATTCACAGGCAAGCTGCCATTCACTCTGTCTTTTATGTTTGTTTGTTGGGGTTTTTTTATCATTTATATGGTTACAATTGCTTTTTAAAATGTGTTTGTTAGTCCTGTTGGGATAAATTCAAATCTTGAGGCCTAGTGATCCATTTTAATGAAGTAACTGTGCTTGGGTGATATTCTAAGGATATTTTAGTGTTTGGGGTTTTTTTTAGATGTAACTTTTCTTATTTCTTTTGACCCCTCAAATATGTTACTGATTTTTCTATTCCCTTGACTTGTTTCTCTATCTTCCAAATACCCTTGCACAGAATCATAGAGCCATTAAGGTTGGAAAAGACCTTTAAGATTGAGCCCAAGTGTAACCCAACTACCATGACCACTAAACTCTCTTCTGAAGTGCCACACCTACATGATTCTTGAACACCTCCAGGGATGGTGACTCCATCCCTGTGCAGCATGTTCCAATGCCTCACCACTCTTTCAGTAAAGAATTGTTTCCTTATATCCAACCGAAACCTCCCCTGCCACAACTTACGCCCATTTCCTCTTGTCCTGTTGATAGTTACCACTCTCACTACAGCCTTCTTTCAGGCAGTTGATCTCCACATAACTTCCTCTTCTGCAAACTTTAACAACTCCAGTTCCCTCAGCTGCTCCTCTTGTACTCATCTAGAGGTAGAATAGCTATGGTGAGACACCATGCCAGTGTAAAAGTCTCTCCATAATGAAAAGCCAAAGCTTTGGTGTTTTGGTTTGTTGGGTTTGGGGTTTGGAGAGGGGTTTTGTATTAGTTTTACAGAGTCATGGTAGCAGTTGAGGGAAAGCTCTGGAGATCATCTAGTCCAACTCCCCTGCTCATGCAGGTTCATTCCAAGGAGGTTGCATAGGATTGTGTCTAGGTGGGTTTT